>CATKHJ010056440.1:0-25277 GCA_949750685.1 Vernicia montana
ATTAGAATATTAGATTATATAATAAGAAAATATTAGATTATTTTAATTAGAAGAATATATATTTTAATCAAATTGAATTACCAAAAATTTTATATAAGTATTAAAATATATTTTTTGAAGTGTCAATAATAATAATCAAGCTGTTCACGAGCTTATTAATCGAGCTGTTTGCAGGCCTGTTCATGAGTCTAATCGAGCCGAGCTTAACTTTGCTCTTAACTTTGCTCAAACTCGACTCGTTTATTCATCGAGTCTTAAAATATAGCTCAAACTTAACTCGTTTATAAAACGAACGCGAACGCGAACGAGTTTTTATCGAGTCAAACACTGAACTGCTCATGAACGATTTAACTCATTTACACCCCTAATAAACGTCAGAACGTCAAACTTACGAATTTTATAATTTAATATTAATAAAAATAAATCTAAACATTATTTACATAAAAGTGAGATTCGAACATGAGGAACTTTTAATATGAAGGCTTTACTTATTGTCAACTAGACTAAGGATCATTAGCAAACTAATAATATTAATTGAATTAAAACTTATAAATTAATTTGAGATTCTATATGATTTAAAAATATCAATGAATGAATCCAAAATTAATTAAAAATGTAGGTGATAATGCTTAAAAAAAAAACATAACCTGTGGTTAGAAATGGCTGTCATTTAGCATGAAAAGAAAGCATCTAACAGAACCAAAAACCATTCCTATAAAAGAATCCTAATCTCAAACAAGGAACAAAAATCCTTATATATACTTCTTTTTTGTTTATCTCACATGTTAGAAAACAGGATGCTACTTTTTGAAACGTGTCAGTTGCACAGCTTAAGTTAAAAGAATCTGGAAACAGGGAATCAAAACCTTGAGAACCAATGGCAATAATCAATAAAATGTGTGATTTCTGGAAGAAACTATTCTCCTGTAACGGACGAGTTTTGCATAGAAGAATCTCACCGCTCATTAAAAGTTCATCTTTGCCACATGGCAATTTTTTATTGGTTATGATATTCCTCCTGATTTATTTTATTTTTCAAATGAAAAATTTTTAAGTGGACTCAGTTTACCACTTTATTTATAAACTAAACTAATAAGAATAAAACATTTTAATTAATAATGTCATATTAATAATTTTATATTGTATTAGTCTACAAATAATAATGTTATGGATAAAAAAAAAAGGAAAGGTGCTTTAGCTAAAGAATCTTTCACGTGACAAACATACATTAGTTGTTTTTATTTTTCTTTCTTTTGACTACTTTGCCACTATCCTTCAAAGTTCAAATCACTCATATTCTATACTAATTTTCTAATCCCTATAGTTGAATTATAGCTCATATTTATTAAAAAAATATTATTATGTATCGAAAAACTAATAAAGGAGAAAATTTGATATTTCAAAGCTTGATTGAGTGAAGATTTATACTCATATGACTGTTCAATTAGTCAATTAGTAATTGAGAGTGTGAAAATGTAATTATTGTAATATAATAAGTTATTGATAAATGGACGTTGTTAATATCATGAGTTCAACAACAATTCAATGATTTATTTGATATAAAAGTAATAATAAGTTTTACGTTAACTATTAGTCATATTTAGACCTTAATATAAATGTCAATTTCAATTTGTCCCATTAGATATCCATCACAATACTTTAAAAAAAGCTATTATAACCATAGTTGTTAAACTTGGCCCGGCCTGATTGGTTCAATAAGAAATTGACACTATAAAAATCTTCAAGATTAGTTACACAAAAAACGTGTCGCGAAACATGTTTTTGGACACATTTTTAACGTCACTACATTTTTATAACAACGCAACGCCGGTGTCGCTAAAACACTCGTCGTTAAGCAAAATTAGCAACGACGCGTCGCTATGTAAAGACGTCGGTTAAAGCATCACTATATAGGGAGACAATAAATGCATTGCAATGAATAGATAATTCGTCGCTACAAGAGCAACCGCACTTAATGTGACGACCTAGGTAGCGACGTTTTACAGTGCGTCACCAAAACTTTGAAGTTTGCTATGATGAATTTTTGTTGCTGAGGCGTCGTTATTTTTTAAATTATTTTTTTTGAAAAATTCAAACTGCTATAGTTCACTTGCGTCGCTAAGATGACTCTATTTTTATAAATTATTTTTGGAGCATTGTATATGATTAATACTTTATTCAATCAAATCTAGAAGAATTAACAGGATTGGAGATTAAACATTGTATCTCCTTTCCAATTAATTCTTCTAGATTGGATCAAATCAACTACTAACCCATATACAATGGAGTTGATCATATCCAATCTAGAAGTATTAACAGCATTGGAGAATAACGTTGCATCTCCTTTCCAATTAATACTCTACTTCTAGATTGAATCCGGTCAACCATGTCCAATTAGTTAAATTTTTGGAATTACATTGAAATTGAACATATTTTTTGTACTAGAATACTACAAAGTCTCCATTGTAAGAAACAAAAATTTAACAGGTGTAATATCATACATTTTAAAAGAATGAAGAATAACATTGTTTCTCCCTTCCTTTTTAAAATTGATAGTATGACGTCTGTCTAATTTTTGTTTCCATCTATCAAGATTTTATTGCATTTAAGTACAAATGTATGTCCAAAATAAATGTAATCCCTAATATTTTCACTTAACCTAAAATTAGACATATTCTTTTACTTAAATACTATAAATTTTCCATTAAAGGTGAAAAACAAAAATATGACAGGAGTAAAACCAGACATGTTTCTCCCTTCCTTTTTAGAATCTTCTGGTTTGACTCCTGTCAAAGTTTTGTTTCCAACTTCAATGGAGATTTTCTAGTATATAAATACAAAGATACTTCCAATTGAAAATTCAAAAGTTTGATTAATGAGTTTTTAATTAACTACACTTTATTTCCTATTACAAAGTAATTAGAGAAATCAATTGCACTTAGTATATTAGCTCCGATTCATGCATAATAAAATAGAATTGGACAAATACATGCCTACTTCTTAACAGGAATAAAGAATATCATTATATCTCAATTCCTTTTATAAAGTAAACATGAATTTATACAATACCATTTTATCATACATGAACCTGATGTAATATTTAAGTACATTGATATTTTCACTTACTTTGTAATTATTAATTTTGTTACCTAACACATTAAAATTGGACATTTCATTATACATAATTAAATACTAATAAAATTGATAAGACTCTTGAATTCAAAAATTTTTAGGGTGTAATATTATTTGTTGTCTCATTTATATTTTGATGATTCCAAAACTTTGTTTAATTAAACCTAAATTTATTGAATATATGAGAATATGCAAATATAAATAATATCTTGACATTTAAAATTTATAATTGTTGTATATCAAAGTAACAGGCTTAACTTGAAAAACTCACGACTATTACCTTTTAGTTGTATTTAAATATATTGACTTGTATTTAAATATTCACGGCTTTGAATGGTAGTCACCCCTTTGATTAGCATGAGTTTGATATTTGAAAAATTACGGGGGAAAATTAAGATTCGCAGTTGATACTCAGGATTTACGGCCTTGAAAAAGAGACAGTAGCCTTAATAATCCATCAAGTCTTGTTTCACTGCATTGACAAAAAATTCACCACGGTGAAAAAGACATAGAGAGCTTTAGTGATTTTTCAAGCACTCAATCACCGCTGTTACTCAACATGTCACTACTGTGAACACGTCACATTAGGCGAAATCTAGGAAGATTTCTAGCTGTTGGAAGTATGGAGGGAGCAATTATTACTTGATTTAAGAACCCAACAATCATATTTATTAGTCCTATAAATATTAGAAAATTCAAATGGAAATTATACCTCTTGCCAAGTGAAAATCAAGTGCTATATTAAGCAAAAAACTTCCATTATTCTCTTTGTTAAAATCATACTCTGTTTCTTTGAACACTAGAGCTAAAACTTCAATTTTTTTGAGTGTTCTTCATTATAAGCTAGAGAGTTTTATTATAATCTTTCATTCTAGTTTGTACTAAGTCTTGTGAGACTCAAAACACAATATTCATTGTATCTTAAGTGAGATTTGGGTCAAATCCCATAAATCGATTGTAACGGGTGAAATCTCGGAGAACTAAACTTGTAAAGTTTTGGGTGAAATTTCAGTTGTTTAGTGGAACCCCAAATAAGTTTTAGGAGAAGAGGACGTAAGAGAGATGTTTGAGCTCCGAACCACTATAAAATTTGGTTAAGCTTTCTCTTTCTTTATCTCAATCTTTTTATATTTGTTTATTTATTTGAAATTGTGATATATTACATATAGGTCTTTAATTTTCATTAGAATTTTTAATAATTATATTCATCCCGTTTGGGATTACCATACATGGGACAATACTATTCATCTTAAAAGAATTGGAGAATAATATTGTTTCTTCTTTCCTTTTTAGATGATAATATGACAACGTAAAAATCTTTGAATTTATAAGCTTTATCAAATTTAGTAGTATTTTTAAATGCAATGAAATGCTCAATTTCAATATTTAATAATTTTAATGTTTTTATTATTGATTTTTTTAATTTTTTTTATTAGGTTTTTACTTGATAATTTTTTTTTGATTAAACTAAAGTCATACAAAGTAAATGATTTATGCTTTCACTTAGTAGATTAAATGGTTTATGCTTTCACATAGTAATTTTTTTAAGAATTTTGTGAATTTTTTTTATTATTATAATTTTTTAAATTATTATAATTTGTCATTATCAAGCAAATTAGTCATTATTTGTCTTTTATTTTTTCTTATTGGTTTTTCTTATATTTTTTTTCATTTTTCTATTAGTCATTTAATTTTTTTCATTTTATTATAATTAGTCAAATTTTAATTACAAAATATTCTATAAGATTTCTCTTAATTTAAGACTTGGCATCTTAAATTAACTTACATTTTAATATTAAATTTTTTTTGGCAAGACATGATTATTATATTTATTATTACATATTTTTTAAGAATTCCCTAAAACACTCCTTTTTTCATTACCCAAATCTATGACTTAATAAAATTCATTATTATTATTATAAAAATATGAAAAAAAATATTCAAATCATATTGGATTGGCTCTAAGTTTAATATGTTAATTCTTTTATCCAAATAAAAGATACAAATAATAAATCACGTATATGCTAACATATGGGAAAAAAATCATCTATATTTTATTGCCATATATTAAGTATAGTACTAAAATTAAAATAATGTAAAAATCACATAAATTACATATATTAAGAAATTACATATCTAAAATCACAAAAATGCAAAAATAAAGCTAACAGATCTAATAAAAATAAAAAACACAGAAAAATTATTTATAATTACACAGCTACACAGATCTAATAATAAATAATTTTAACAATACAGACAAATTATTCAAACTAACACAACAACATAGATCTAAAAATAAATAATTTCTAAAATAACAGAAAAATTATTTCAACTAACAAATACAGAACTAAAAGTAATATTATACTTCACAAATCAAAAGTACCAAATTCACAGATCTAACAAATATAGATATAAAAATCAAAAATCATTTTTATAAATAATTTTAAAATACATATCTAAAAATAAATTAAGTAAAAATAATTTCAAACACAAATAAAAGGAACAAAGAAAACAAAGAAAAAAAATAAAAATACTAGAAACACAGCGAGGAATGAAAAAAATAAAAATACTAGAAACACAGTGAGGAATGACAACCAACAAGTAATATCGGTGGAGTACTGGTTGGTTCTTCCACCAATGGCAGCGACGAAATCGAGAGTCACACGAACGGCGGCGAGGTCAAACACTATAAAAAATAAACGAAAATATATATATATATATAAATGAACACTAGAAAATAAAAAAAAAAATAATTAAAATTAAAAAAATGGAAAAATGAGAATATCACAAAAATGAAAATCAAAGATGCTTACCTTTGATTTTTTTTCTTTTCTCTCTCTCTCTCTTTCTCCCCCCTCTCTCATGTGGTTGCCGATTCAATTTAGAATGAATCTGTGCCTGCTAGGGTTTTATAATATATAGTAGGCATAGATTTATGTGTGAGGAGAGAAAGACAACAATGCCTTCCTCAGTTAGGGTTATTAAGTTTCGCGACGCCAATATGTGTCGCTGACCTCAACTCAATAAGTGAAACGATACTTACCTTGTCATTTCACTATTGCAGTCTCAACGACGACTTTTACAACTCAAAAATGTGTCGCTACCCTTAAAACCGCATAAGTGAAATGACACCTAGCTTGTTATTTCACATAAACAAGTATAGCGATGCAATATGCAGTGTCGCTAAACATGATATCTGCATCGCTACTGAGGATTAAAAAAATAGAGGTAACTTGGTGTCAAATGTAGCGACACAATTATCTGCACGTCGCTTTGTAATGATACTAATGTCGTCGCTCAAGCGACACCATATTTAATTAGCGCCATGTGATGGCGGCAATTTTAGTGATGTATTGACATCGTCGCTATATATTATGACGTTGAAACAACCATGATAATTCCATCTCCTTGGCATTGCTGTAGTGTCGCTAAATAGCGACATTTTTTTGCGTTGCTATTTAACTGTTTTCTAATAGTGTGATCCACAAGTTGGACCATGTTACCTATAATATCCGCTCAATGGGTATCGTTCATTACTATACTCAGGTAATGTTGGTGACTTTCATGAACGAACGTGATATTCTCTTTTGTAGATAGGTAACGTTCGTTATAGATGGATAACGAGCGTTCTTTTGTGGGGACAACATATTTATTTGATAATTTTTTTTGTAAGTATGATTTAATTTTAATTATACGTATATTATATTTCTTTTTAACATATAAATAATAAATAATTATATTATGTAAAATTTCAATTTAATCTCTAACCCGTGATCATATGCTTTCACCGGTTTAGAGATGGGATCGACTATAAAAACCATGATTAAAACCCATGTAACATTTATAAATGAGGTGGGTGAATAATATAATACTCGTTTTATATATCCATTTATATATTTTATCAATATAAATATTATATCATTATATATATAATTTTTGAATACTTTTTTAAATAATTTTTAGATAAAATACATATAATATCTTACTACATATACATATACATATATCAGATGTATATGTTATATATTTTACCCTTTAAAAAAAGTAATTATAAAATAATCATCCATTTACATCAAAATAGAATAAGACAAGCATGGCAGAAGTGTTTTAGAATCGACTCATTGTTATCTTACTCACCAATTATCTGGATAAATTAAAAAAAAAATAAAATAAAAGATATTAATGAATAATAAAATGAGTATCATGACCAAAAAAAAAATAATAATAAAATGAGTAAATAAATTAAAATAATCATAATTTTAGCATAAATTAATATAAATAAGCCTAAAAAATATATTATATATCTTTTTTTTGAACCAATAATATTAATAAGACTTAATTACTTAAAAATATCTAAATTATGCAATTTACAATTTTATCCCAAACTTTCAAAAACTTATTTTTTTTTTTAGTCACCAAACTGTCTCAAGGCCCACTAATGACAAATAAAAAATAAAAAATAAAAAAATTCATCATATAATTTGATGAATTTAGGATTCTTAATGATGAGTGATTTTATCAACAAGTGTATTATTACTTAAATTAATTTTAATTAAATTACAAAAAAAAAAATTTCCTTTAGAAGGAATCTAAGGACACAAAATATGGAAAGCTAGGCAAAAGCAAGGGTCTGAACAGTTTAGGTATTTTGAGCTGCCCAATAGTTTATTAATTTCTTCACACAACATCCAATCTATTATTTTATTATTTTATTGGTCAATACAAATTCCTCTAATACTACTTTGCTTAAAATATCAAATATCCATTGTGGCAGTTAGCTATATGATATTTGTACTATTCTTTAAGATTTTGACATGTGGAACTTCAGATAAGCATAATCAATTAGCTGACTCAAACCTTTTCTTACTCAAGATTCTTAAGCCCTGTGAACATAGCCAAATAAATTAAGGAGAAGGATAAATTATTATTTAGTTTTTAAAATTTAATTTAATTAATTAATTTTATTTTTTTTAAATTAATTATTTAATCTCTTAATTTTAGTTTTATCAAATTATTTTTTTTTAATTTTTATATTTTTTTCTGTTAAATTTATTATGAAAAATGATTAAAATATCCTCTTATATATAATAAATATAATTCTAATTTTATTATTTAAAAATACAAAATAAAAAAATTTAAATTAATAAAAGTAAATAATATTTATACAGTTATATAATAATTATATTTAATATCATCAAATAATATTTATACAGTTAATAATAATTATAATATAATTATTATATATATAAAAAATAAAAAAATATTTATATTAATAAAATTATATAATTATTATATAATTAAATGATTATCATATAATTTTATTAATTTAATTTTTTTTATTTTTTTAAATAATAAAATTAAAATTATATTTATTATATACAAAGACATTTTAGTTATTTTTCATAAATTTAACGAAAAAAAAGTAAAAAAATTAGACGGAATAACTAAATAGTCTAACAAAATCAAAAACTGATGAACTAATTAATTAGTTTTTTAAAAAATAGGGACTAGTTAATTAATTAGAGTAAATTTCAGGGATTAAATAATAATTTATCCATAAATTAATTCATAATTTAAGTGGTTTTGAAATTATTTTTAGTGCTATAAAATCATAAATTTCAATTTCAATGAATTTTAAATTAATAAAAATAATAATGATGATTATTAAGAAAATTTTCTAATAAATCATGTTATTATTTTAGTACCATATTAATTGAATATCTATTTATAAATTATGAAATAAAATTTTAATAAAAATTATAAATTATGAAATAAAATTTTAATAAAAATATCTCATTATTTCATTTTTCTA
Organism: Vernicia montana; assembly: GCA_949750685.1. NCBI lineage: Eukaryota > Viridiplantae > Streptophyta > Magnoliopsida > Malpighiales > Euphorbiaceae > Vernicia > Vernicia montana. Next base: position 8,945 of record CATKHJ010056440.1, read on the forward strand.
CTAATAAAAAAAAAGTCATTCCTTTTAAAGGTCCTTGAGAAAAAAAATATTACTAAATAAAAAAAAGGTATAAAATTGTAAATTAATTTGATATAGTGGTAATTTCCAAGAAATGAATATTGGCATTTGGCCCTAACTTTCTTACCAAAGTGCCCATAAGTCAAAGGACTTATGTTTACCCCACCTACCAAAACGAATCTTGCAAAACACATTATTTATTTATTCTTTTCTTATTTTTTAATTAAAAAAATTATTACCAGAAAATGAAAATTAATAGTAACCACAAGTCGCCGCGTGTGTGTACGGATCCAAAGATTCCAAAAATAAAAACACAAAACTCAGTAACTCGCCCGATTCAGGTTCAATTTTAGTCTTTTACTCTTTGCCGAGTCACCGATTCTCCCGAGTTGACTCGATTATGCGACGACCCGAAATGTGAGTAACCGAATCTTCGCGTCCCCTGAATCTGAATTTATTTCTTTGCCTCATATCTGTGTGTGTATAGATATATATATATATTGACCAGTGCCTTTCTCTTTTCTGTTCATTAGCGTGTTTATCTGGGTTATGTTAGAGATCAAAATACTGAGATAAATTAAATTTTAGAAAGCACCCAGAAAAGAAAATGGAGCTAAGCTTGGATTTGAGCTTGGTCTATGTCCCAAAAACGATTAGTGAATATCTTAGAGAGGTTTCGAAGGATAAAGATTGTAGCCAGAAATTATCAAAGCTTGATGATTATGTGAAGAAATTAGAAGATGAGATGAGAAAGATTGATGCTTTTAAACGTGAGCTCCCTCTTTGCATGCTTCTATTGAATGATGGTATGGATTTTTTATTTTATTTTATTTTTTTCATTTTTAGCTTTGATTTTGTGTTTTTGGAGATGGGATTTTGATTTTTGATGGTATTTGTTATGTGGGTTTTTTTGTAGCTATTGTGAAGTTAAAGGAAGAAGCAATGCAGTGTAAGGAATTGGAAGATCGAGCTATGGAGAAGGAGGAGGTTGTTCCAGTAAAGGGGATTTCTTGTGAAGATATGGGAAATGATTCGAGTGATAAGAAAAATTGGATGAGCTCTGTTCAGCTTTGGAATACTAACAATATTGACTTTGATTCCAAGAAACAAGATTCAAAATCAGAATCCAAACAGGTAATTAGTTAATTAAAATCATTGATTTTTTTTTTTTTCAATAGAAAGCAAAGATCGCAAATTTTCTTGGATTTTGAAAATGGGTTTTTGTTTTTTGTTTTTGGACCATAGAAAAGTGAGGAAGAAGATGATCGGTCCACTTGTGAGAACCCAATTCAGTTATGTAATTACAGAAATAAGGAAGGGGCTTTTGTGCCATTTAAGGCACTTTCTGGGTTTGAAGGGAATGAAAGGAAGGAGGAAAAGGAGGTTATGTCACAAGTTACTGGACTCTCTCTTATGACTCCAATACCTGAATTGGATTCCTGCAATCTGGTCTCAAAAAGCAATGGCACTAATCAAATGAAGATACAAAATAAACCCCAACAACAGCATCAGCAGCAGCAGCAGCAGCAGCAGCAGCAGGCTTACAAGAAACAGAGAAGGTGCTGGTCACCGGAGCTTCATCGGCGTTTTGTTGATGCCCTTCAACAACTTGGTGGATCTCAAGGTTAGAATATTACCAAAATTTTCTCTCTTTTCTTTTTAATTAGTCTAAAATCGGTATTTCGGTGGCTGTTGGGGTGGATGAATTAAGTTGCTTGAAAGAGCAATTTTTTGTTTAAATTGGAACTAGAATGATCTGCTGATAAGAAATGGAAGTGATTTGGATTTTTCTAGTTAAATTGTATTCACGGGCTAGTATTTGTTGATGCCAAAAAATTTGGTTTGGATGATTTTATTCCTTTTGTATACTTAAATTGAGTTCTTTGTATATTATTATCATTGTCTAACTCTAATTGGATTCTTCTGTTTTGCAGTGGGCACTCCTAAACAGATTAGAGAACTCATGCAAGTAGATGGCCTAACCAATGATGAAGTTAAGAGTCACCTGCAAGTATGTTTTTTGATTCAGATAAACCTCTTTAATTTCTATGCATTTTTTCTGTTATGGATGATGAATAATTAATATAAATTCTTCTCTTGTATGTGAATAGAAATACAGGCTTCATATCCGTAAACTTCCAGCTTCTTCAGCCGCCCAAGCAAATAGCTTATGGATGTCTCAAGATCAATGCAAGGACACTTCAAAACCAAGTATTTCGCAGTCAAATTCTCCAGAAGAACCCTTCCATTGATGTAGGTCTGCTAAAGATATCTCTAGTACTGGAGGTGATAGCATGGAATCGCAGATGACGACGGCGACGACGATGAGTCAGAGAGCCATAGTTGGAACAAGGCCGGAGAAGTTGATGTATAGTGGTAACTAAACTAATTCTGATACCCATGAATTTTGCAGATACAAATATACATGGGGAATCAGATTGTAAAGATAAGAATAATGAGTTCAAGTTGACAAATTATATAGGATTCAAGCTTGGAGTTAAATTTTTTCTCTTTAACTAAGAGGAGGGACAGTATTTATACATCAGAGAAGATATAAATACTTAAATTTTGCGGATATTATGGGTGTGCAGGGTTTAGTTTTCTTTCCAACTTGATGAGTTCTGTCTCTTCCTATCCGATCTGTTTTGTTCATCAGTTTATGTAATGCATATTGATGGATTCTAGGATGTTACGTGACAAATTCTGATTATATATAGATAGTATTCTAATAATTGCCTATTATTGTTATGTGTTTTAAATTTCTTTTATTCTAGCATATGGTTATGTTTCATTTGCCAATGTTTGCCATTTTATCTGGTTTCCATTACATCATCATTGGATTAAGCCTTGCTTATAGAATTACTATAGCAATTTTAATCACTAGTTACAAATGTTGCTGAGAAATCAATTTATATGTTTTATTATATGCCTTTGCAATTCATAAAGTTCTTAGCATTTCTCAATCAAGTGAGATTGCTGACATTTTTGGGTTTGTAGTTATATTTCTTCGTGCAAATTTTCACGTTCTTGTGCTTTTGATAATCTTTCCCTTATCTCAAAAACCAGAGCTTTACTGCATCTAGTTCTACAATCTTTTTAAATTTTTGTACTCTATTCGTTGGATTTTTTTTTCGGCCAAAGCTCTATTCGTTGGATTGAAGTATGCAGAAAGTGAAGGTGTAATTATATTCCTCATGTTAAACACAGGGTTTTGGATCTTTAAAAATAATTGATTATGGCATTATCTTATCCATATAGTGACAGCTGAACCACTTCAAATCTTGTCATGTTCATAATCTTTGTTTCTTTCTTCTTTGCAGCCCTTTTTTTTTTTTTTTTTTTTTTTTTTTAAAGCTTTAGGTGTAACTAATCTTCTCTCATTTTACTTCAAGTTTACATCCTTTTTGCTGAAGGAGGATTTGATAGGTTTAAATCCAAATCTCAAATAAGTCTTGATTTGCATGGTTTGGGTTATTGTTGGTGGTATTGAGATTTTTTTTTTCTTTTATTAATTAGGTTTCGACTAGAATTTAAATTTACAATTTTATAATTCTAGAAATCAAAGTTGATTAATTTAGCACTTATCTTAACAGCTTGGCGATGGTTGGGGGAGAAAATACTAACATATTCTAGTGTAATTTAGCCTTTTAAGGCTTAAATTGAGATTTGAGGCTATATTATAAACATTTGCTTCCAATAATCTGGCCATTCAGATTAGAGTTGAGCACAGTTCGGGAAATTTGGAGATTTGAAAATTTCCGGAACCGAACCGAATTTCGAAGATTTTTAAAATGAGATCTCCGGAACTGAATCGTAAGGAAAAATCTCCGTACCGAACTGTCCCGATTTTTCGGGACGGTTCGGGACGAAGATTCGGGTCTAATGGAACGGTTCGGTACGAAACGGGACAAAACGGAGATTCGGATATTTTCTATTTTTAAATAATTAAAAATTAAATTTTACTTATACATTATTTAATCTCATTAAATGTATTGCTAATTCAATATCAAAGTGTGTGTATATATATATATATTGCAACTACTAATTTGAAAATGAAATTTTATAATTAATAAAATTTAAATCTTACTTATATATTATTGAATTTCTTTAAATGTGTTGCTAATTTAATATCAAAGTGTGTATGTATATATATATATATTGCAACTACTAATTTGAAAATTAAATTTTATAATTAATAAAAATTAAATTTAGCTTATACATTATTAAATTTTCTTAAATGTGTTGCTAATTCAATATCAAAATGTGTGTTTATATATATATAAAAGAACCCTTTAAATCGATTCTAGTTTCGGTTCGGTACGGTTCGGTATGGTTCTCGGTATGAATAACTACTAATCTCCAGAACCGTAAAAAAAAAAAAAAAAAATCGAAACGGTTCGGTTCGAAGAAAGTCAAATGGTCTACGGATATTTTTCAGTTCTGAATATTTTCGATTCGAATTTTCGGTACGATTCGGTATTTTCAAGTTCCGTGCTCAACCCTAATTCAGATGTTTAAAATGGTATTGCAACTCTTTTTACAATACTAACGGTTTTGCATTGTTTGGAAAGCCAGCAGCTGGGCATGTGACAACAAAGTTGGCCATTTGCAATCTATAAAACAAATGAAGGGCAACTATCAACCATATCTTCACAATCTCCTTCTGGTATAAACAGCTTCTAGAATGTTCTTACTTTTGTAATACCAAATACTGGGATGACAATGGGTAGGGTTTGTAGCCGGTTTTACAAAATTTGAATTTGACCCTCTTCAAAAATAAAATATCCGTATTGTTATTTTCTCATATATATATATATATATATATATATATATATATATATTTTATATATATCCATACAATATAGTTTATATTTCATATAAAAATAAACTATAAATTAAAAAATATATATTAAATACATATAATATTTTAAAAAAATAAAATATATATAATATATATAATCAGGTCGGATCGAATTATACCATTACTCGAATCCAATTCAGATATAAATTAGAAAAATCTGTCCCGTTCTATTTACTAAATGGATCGAGTATTACTTGCCCCATAAGGATCGGGTTGAGTCAGGTACCTCGCGGGATAGATAAAATTGTCATTCCTAATAAATACATGTATACCTAATTTCATAATCTCCACCCTCGAAATTGTTATTATTATTAGTATATATAAACACATACACAAAAATAACTTTCAAAATTATAAATTTATTAAATGAGATCGGATTAAATAATTTATAAATGTCAACACTATCTTAAACTTAAATATTCATTCGATTTAAATAATTATTTTCATAGATAAACTCTTACGTATGAGATGTGTAATAATGGGATATTTAGTGTATATATTTATAATTTTTAGGACCAATACACAAGACTGAATACAGGTGTATGCTCTTGAACTCATTCAAAAAGACAACTTAATCTCACATATAAGTTGATCTAATTATATCTCTAACCATCTGAATAAAAAATTTATGATAAATATGGCTATAAAATGTTTAGAGTTTGAATTTTTTTAGGTGAATTCCAAAATTTTAATGATGAATTTAACCACAATCATAATAATTTTTAGGGAGTTTAGCATCGAATAACCAAGCAGTGGAATAGATATTTAAAACAATACTTAAAATATGTATATGGTCAAGGATAAATATTTATAGTGAAGGTAAGAATTGAAAAATTCAACTAAAACCAATTATATTTAGGTGATATTTAATAAAATTGAAAATTAAGTGCTGAAAATTTAAGTTCTGAATTTTAAATACTGAATAAAATAAGTTATATAATTTTTAAATAGTAAAAATATTTAAAAATTTAATCACTTATTACATTCAGTATAAATTTTAAATTAAAAATTTTGACTTATCATTTTAAGTAATTTTTGACTTAATTTAGACTTTTAAAACGTAATTATCAAATAAATTTAAAACGATTAAATATTAAAAATTTTAATTTTAAGTGCTAAATAGTATTATCAAACACCACTTTAATTAAAAAAAAAATAATGGGTTTGTTTAAATTATCCAAAGATTAAATAGCTAGCCTTTATCAAATTCCACTAACTTGTAGGTTTTTATGCAAAGACAAATTGGAATCAAAAGACAAAGGTGTCAATTTCATGTTAAAATAACAAAAGTTAATTTATTATATAAATCTGACGGAGAGGAGAGGAGAGGATATGGTGAGCCCACACCAAAGATTTTGCCTTTAACATTGAATGACTCAAGATGATAGTACTACTTTACTTGGAATTGGAATCTTTCAATTTTTTTTTTTTTTTATTTTTTCTTTCCTCTACTAATTGTTTTTTCCAATGTTTTCGAATCCGTTTTAATTTTAAAATCAGTAAACAGTTTAAAAATTTAATCAGAATTGAATTGAAATTTTAAATAATATTATATATATATATATATATATATATATATATATATATATATAAAATTAACAAACATTATCTGAATAATTAATGAATATGATTTATAAGAAATATGAATTTGAAATAATTATTTAAAATAAATTATGATAAATTAACTCACTAACTGATCATTTTGAGATTCAAATCCACGGCTCAAATCGTACTTTTAATGTGTGAGAGCGCGACTTGAGTACACAATTGCCGAACTAAAATGGATTGGCTCATATTAGCTTGGTTTTGCAATTTTTTTCTTTAAAGACGAGTTTTTTTTTTTTTTTTTTTGAATTTGGCAGCAAAAATGAAAAAAATAATAATTTTTTTTAATTTAGACCGACTCACCCATAAAACCTTGGTTGCCGGTTATCCGGCCAGTTCTCCAAATTTTTCCCTGGGCCATAGCATTTCGGATTTTAACTTCGCTTCGGATCGGTTTGACCTCTAATCCAATGGGCCGGGCCGAACCGAATATGATAAAAATGATTTTTGGTTGCTTGAAATATTACATATTATTATTTATTTTTCTTTTCTTTAGGCACTATCAATGGCAGTAATGTTGCCTTTTTGACACATTTTTGTCAATGAAATAGTTTTTTTTTTTTGCCCAGTGTCAATGAAATAGTTTGAGATGAGGTTTTCAAAACTTAAAAAGATAGGACAATTTTTCCTCATTATTGGTTAAACCAAAACCAAATTACTGAAATTAAAGCAAGTTTTTGTGGCTTTTAGTATTGTGAAATCTTAGACGCATTCTCTCAATTTTTTTTTCTTTTTAATTTATTATTTGAATTACTATCGACCGAATGTATTAGAATATCTCACATCTAATAAATACAAAAATATTAAGTGATTAATATAGAAATTGATTTTCCAACCTTAATAAGCTAACTTTTAAGGTTGATTCTTTCAAATTTATATTAAAAATTTAACATGGTATCAAAGCAGGTTGGTCTTATTTACTTAATTATTTTGTCGATTGATCCGGTTTACTTGATTACCTAATTACTTTGCCGATTGGTCCCGTTTATCTAATTACTTAATTACTTTGCCAGTTGATCCGGTTTACTTAATTACCCAATTACCTTGCTGGTTGATTCGGTTCTAATTATTTCAAGTGACAACTTTGAATACTCCGTTATCACTTGAGAAAAGAGTGTTAGAGTATTAAAAATTAACAGTTAGTTTTTTAAGGTTAGTTCTCCTAAATTTTAGGTTGCACGAAAACAAAAACAGGAAATGAGGAAACGGAAAAACGAAAACGTATAAATGACAATTTCTAAAAATATAGGATATGAAACGTGTGAGAAACGCATAAATATAAAAAATATAGAGGTATATTTATAAATATTAATTTATATATATAATAATTATTATTATTATTATTATTATAAGAAAAAATGAAATTGGAAGTGGATATTTTTATTTAGGGGTTGATCTGAGCGAGCTGATTTTTTTTTTCCAGCTTAAAACGGATTTTCGTTTATGGAAACGATTTTCTAATTTTTTTAAATTACGGAACAAGTTTCCGTAAGTTTTCAATCAGAAAACGTTTTCGAAAAGTGAAAACGTGACCTCCTGAGAGTTTCTATGCAACATAGCCCAAATCTATATTAAAAATTTAACAAAATGTCTTCATTCGGTCGACGGTAGTTTATTTTTTATTTTATTTGTTTAATTTTTTATATTCAATAAGATATATCTGTTAATCTATATATTTCTATGCATGGATTTGATTTTTTTTTTTTTATTGTTTTTCATTTATTTTTATGAGTTTTGCTATTCATTTTATGAGATTTAATAAGTTTTCTTTCATATATAGAAGTTTTTAGTGAATCTTCTTTTATAGAAAGTATTATATTTTCTTGAGTTTGTAGCTAGTCGTTGTGATATAATCGCAATCTACTAGTGTAGAAGAATAAATCTTAATATGTATCTGAAATTTTGAATATGAAAATATTAAGTTTATAGCAATGTAATAAAGCTCATGTCACCTTACAAAGAGTCCATTCTCAAGATTTGCAAACAGATGTAGTTCTATCTCATTGGAAAAAATCAGAGTTTGGCTGGCTAAAGACTAATGTTGCTAGATATCAAACAAGGCATGCATGGATTGTGTAGTTAGAGATTATAAGGATTGTTTGCTGGGTGTTTGTGTGAAATTATGGTCTGTCAATAGTTTATAAAAACTGAACTTCAATTTTGACTTGATTATTGAGGATTATTAGAAATTAAAAAAATAAATTTCTAATTTAGTTTTTAAATTTGTAAAGAGATATACGTATCAAATAACCTATGCCTTAGCAAAAACAATTGATTCTATGTCATAATTCAATAGTTGTGACTTTACTTTCCATATGTTACTAGATGTTCTAATTTCTGATATTCATTAATAATATTATTTTATTTTAAAAAAAAAGAAAATCCAAGGTATAATCTTTTTGTTTTTATTTTTCATTATTTATTTTATTTTAATATTAATATGTAATTTAAAAATAAGAAAAAAAATTGGATTAAGAATCGATTTAGATAAGTTATGGAAATTCAATGTTTGTTATTTGGAGTTTTCAACTATAATTTTAAATTAAAAAAAAAACCCACTAATTTTAAAGTAATATTTTAAAATTTAGCAACCATTGAAAATTATAATCAAGAACTTATTTGATTTACACAATAAAATATCAAGGGATAAAATTACTATTTCATGAAATAAAATAATTATTTTTCACTTTTTATAAAATTTAAGTGTTATTTAGTATGAGATAAGTAAATTAAAGAAATAACACTTTTTAAGAAATAGAAAAAATTGACTTGTTTGGTTTTTATTAGTGAACTTACTTTATGAGAAGTAAAGTCTTTAAATTTTTTTAGTTAGGATGTGACTTTCTTAGGGAGGGATAGTTAAGTTACTTATGTACCTCTCGGAAAGTAGTTTGTTTATACCAAACGACCCTTTATATTACATAAATTAAGAAAAAATATATATAATTATAATTAAAAATTTTTTATTTCATTAAATAGTTATTTTACATCTAAATTTCAACCAAAATATAATAAATTTATTTCCATCACTATTTTATGAGCTAAAGAATTTTGTTTGTGTGAATTATTATGCCTGAATAATACGACGTAGTTTTATGGCATTTTCGCCTTTTCAGACTTTCTAGTCTCTTTCCTTTCTTTTCACAGTCGGGCTGAACTAAAACCCTGCTTCCTCCAGCTACCAAACTCGCTTCTTCTCTATAAACCAAACTCTTAAACCCTAAAAACTGCTTTACATCAAGTGCGGATTCGATTGCTTTCTTTTATTCTCCGTTCCAGCTTTTAAATCTGGAAATCTCTAACCTTGCATGAATTTAGCTTCAATTTATTGAATTTTATCAATTCATTGATATAAGCTTGTAAATGTAATTGTTGTATTTTTCTATTACATTTTTTTTGGGGATTAATTGCTTCAATATAGTTTTTGAATTACAGGTAGTAATGAGGGAGATAGTGACTGTCCAAGTTGGTGGTTTCGCAAACTTCATTGGTTCTCATTTCTGGAACATCCAGGTAGAGGCGTAGAGCTTTTTATATATACTTTGTTCTTTAATTTGTACAAATGGGTTCTCTCTCTCTTTTTTTTTTTTTCTTTTTTTTGTTGGGTTATTTTTAGAAATCTGTGTAATGAATTTTTTGTTCTTGATACAATGCTAAAGGATGAGTTGCTTGGGTTGGCTGCTGATCCCAGTAGCGATTCAGTCTTCAAGAATCTCCATCAGTATTTAAACATGGATGTGCTCTACCGAAATGGTGAAACACAACAGGTGTGAACGTTTTTGCATTTGATTTCATCCCTTTTAAGCAAATGTTTTGCCATTAGTTAGAAACTTAAAATGTGTTCTGGATTTTACTTTGTTGGTATTAGTGAGCATCAGATGATGTCTTGCAAGCTATTGTTGTATTAATTTGGATATTATTATTTTATTTTGAATCATTCAACACCTTTAAGTTTTTTTGCTTTGTTAATATGGAATGAGACTAGCTTGCAGTTATAAAACATAATTCCATTTTTCTTATTTAATGCTAAGACCCATTGGTTCAAACTTACAAGAATATAAAATTGTTGATATATAACTAATATTTGAATTTGTTGCTCGTGAGTCTCAAATTTTATAGCCTGCAATGTCTTTACGTGTTTAGTTTCTCGTTATGAGTTATTCTTTTAAGCATTGCAATGTTTTTTTCTTGGTATTTTAGCATGCATCAATTTGTAGCCACCTCAATGACTTGCTGAAACCACTTTGGTCTTGCATACTTGCCAAGGTGATCCAATGCTCTTATGCTCACATTAATGTTGCTTTACTATGTGCAGGGCATCCTTACTTATACTCCTCGCTTAGTTTCCATAGATAGTCAAGGTACTTGATTCATGCTCAATGTTTAGTGCTGATTTTTTTTTTCATGGTCAACTGGATCTATTTTATGGTATAGATTATCTCAACTATAATCAAAGTAGCATATCCTCTGGGAAGATTTTATACTTCCCTTGTCTCATTCTGAAAGATACTTACCAGCACTGCAGAAAGTATGTTTTTCTTGTTGATGTTTGAATGACAGCGGACAATTTATTAGTTGGACTATCTGATATTGCAGGATCTCTTGGATCTATGAGTTCACTTGGTACACTGTATAATGAGAGCTCGTCAGTACCATCAGAAGTTACCACATGGTGAGACTTCTAGTATCAATTTGTACATTAGCTGCTTCAATATAGATTCTTATAATGGACACAGGTTTTCTCATATTTAGGACAATGGTGAATGTAAAGATACTGTGATAAGTTCAATGGCTCTATATTCATTATCACTGTACTTTGATCTTGGTCGCTTCTAAGAATTATGAAATTTAAAATATGTTAAATCTGAATTGCTTACTAATATTGGATACGTAAATGTATAAAAAGGAAAAGAAAAAGTAGAAGGAAACATGTTTTACCTGAGGCTGCGGTCGTCCAATTTGAGTTTCTGCAAGGAATGCTCATTGGTGCTTTTATAACTAGTTAACAATGCATTATTGATAATTAGACTCTCTCCACCTCTCAAATCATGTGAAAATTTTTGTTAGGAAACTGAAGTTTCATTTTCCTTTATTTTTTGTTTCTTGGTTCATGGGTTTCTTGCCATTTGTCAAAACTGTAGCACAAAAAGTGAATTTATCTTGTTCTTTAGCTTTAAAATTGTGTGTAAATTTTGATGATCGAGCTATGCTTTGTCTCTTTTAATCTTTTAGAGTGTTAGATGCATTTGTTTGTCCAGTTCTATTAATTGACAAATATGTTGTTGTAGTTGGTTTTTTGTGGTGTCTGAATGACTAAATGTCCAAGACCAATGCACAGGACAGGCCACATTTCCACTCATACATGTGAACCTCATAAGAAGAATTTGTTCTTGCAAAGTTTGTATGAAGAAGAACAGGAGAATTCGAAGCCCACTGGTACCAACAAGGGGCATAATGATGCTCAAACAGAAATTCGGGATCAGGATATAGTGGAATCTTTAGAAAATGGTGTCCAGTTTTGGACGGACTTTTCAAAAGTGCAGTATCATCCACAGAGTTTATATGAATTATGTGGATTATGGATGGATGCCGAGGAATTCAACAGTTATGGAGCTGGAAGAGATATCTTCTCTAGTGGTTTGCGAGGGGAAGAAATAAGTGAGAGGCTTCGTTTTTTTGTAGAAGAGTGTGACCATATTCAGGTATTCTTCTTTTGAAGAAATTTTGACTAGTAATAGGGGTTACATATGAACTTGAAAGTGTTTTTTTTTTTAAGAATTTTCTTTTTTATTTGGTTGTTGATTGTTGCTTGTTCTGTCTCCTTTGGAGTTTGGTTGGCTGGTGACTTTGCAAGCATAATATGAGGAAGTATTAATAGTTATGTATTAATCATGAAAGGAAACCAGAGAAGATGCTAATTATTTTATGAGACCTTGACCTTCTTTTGTAGCCAATATTCTTACATGATGTCAATGACATGTTAAGGTATCTTAGCAATGCCTTTCTGATAAGGGAGTGGATAAGTCTTTGTTATCTTTTTAAGACAGAGAGAAAGGAATGGAGAGGTGGAGGGTTTTGATTCTGAGTTGCACCCTCCATATCTACTTCTCTTCTTTCTGAATTTTAGTTTATCTATCTGTAACTTTTTCTTTGATGCTGAATCTTTGTTGAATATGACAGGGTTTTCAATTCATTGTAGATGACTCAGGAGGTTTATCTGCTATGGCTGCAGATTTTTTGGAGAGTATTGCAGATGAGTACACCAATACACCAGTTATGCTCTATTCTGCGAGAGGTCCTGGTTCTCACATTAACCCAAAAAGCCAGAAGCAAATGATTTCCAGGAATATTCAGGAATCAGTTTCATTTTCAAGACTATCATCCTTCTGTAAATTGATTGTGCCAGTTGGTTTACCCTTTCTAAGTAGAAGTAAGCATGCTTTCATTTAGATGATTCGTTATGCTTCCTCTGAATGTAGTGCACCGTTAAAATTTTCTTTTTAACACACTTTTAGCTTTACATCTTCAATTCAAAGAAGTCCTTGTAAACCAGGTTACTAGTTTTACATTCATTTGCTGATGAAACTATTTAGGGTATGTTTGGCATTGATATTTGAGCTGTATTGTTAAGAGAAGCACTATATTGAAAATGTTGACTGGAGGTCATTAAAGTTTGTTCTTAAGGGGAATTTCACCTAAAAGCTTCAAAACTGTTAAATAGCACTCCCAAACTGGTGTTTTCTTTTTTTGGTACATCAAATTGATGCTTTTTTAGAAAACTATTTTTCACCTTAATGTCAAACAAACTTCTACTTCTGTTTGCTTACCAATATCAGCATCCTTTAAAGTTGTTTGTCCATATCTAACTCTTTTATTTTCTGGTAATCTTCCCTTGATATTGAAGGTAAAGCTTCCACGTACCTCTGCATAAAAGAGAAGCCTTATCACTATAGTGCAGTTTATGCTTCTGCTTTACATGCTATCAGTCTCCCCTTCCGAATGGAACCACTTGGACCGAATGCAGACCCTCGTTATGTTTTGGGTGGAATGGATGTATATGAGCTTGTACAAGTGTTGACAGGGCAAGATAGACAAAATATGGCAACCATTTTGGATGTTTCCATGCCAGCTCCTCCATTATCAGGTATTTACCAAACAAAATTTTTATGTTGTGCCCTTATTGTTGAGAAGTTTGGTTAATTGTTGGCATGATAAAATCCAGGGAAACAGGTTGAGCAATCTTTGCTAGACAATTTGCATCCATTGACACCGGAGGTAGCGGAAGTGGAAGATTTACAGGCAGTGGAATCCATGATTGTTCAGGGAACCCTTGGGTCAGGTAATGATTTGTAAATGTACTGGACAAAGATGCTTGAAATTTCTTACTTTCCAACTGCTTGGCTTGCAAGCCCTTGCTGCACTTTCTAATGGCAGTTCCCCTTTTATTGCCTTTGTCTAGACAATTTTTTTTCATGCTTACAGTTTTGCAATGCACTAAATATGGAGATAGCTTTTACCCATTGAGCAATGCCTTATCATATTGAAAAAATGACTTCTAATTGCTTTGATATTATGGTATTCAAGTGTGTTTCTATGCAAAAAAGTATTTACATGAAAAGATTTTAAGATGTGGAAGGTTTTGCTGGTACTAGTGGCACGATCTTGATCTTAAAACAAATAAGAACAAAAAATGGTTCAAATGAATTTCAATAGCTTTGCTATTCTCTTGCACATAATAGGCTCTCTAGTCTTCCTGTCTTGAGAATAAGCATATCTGGCAAATTGTATAGCAAGTTTTATTTTTTTTATTTTTTTTTTCTGCTCCCCTTCTGTACTTAATGAGGTTCTATGCAGGTTAGGCTCCTAATGGTAATGCATTATTTATTTATTTTGCTCTACAGGAGGTTGTCAGGCTTCACTTTCTGAGGTAACAGATACAGTTAATGAGGCTTATAAATATGCATTAACAAGGCCAAAATTCTGCCATTTATCAGTTGCTGCTTGCCCTCTTCCTATACCCTTGTCATTTCCTTCAATCTTTGGGAATCTAGTTGGCCAGCGTGGTGAGCTCTTGAGCAACCCAATTCCAAGTTCTTCATCAAGGGGATCACTGGATGTCCACTCCATACCTATGGCTGCTAGACTACGTTCAAGCAGTGCTATCCTGCCATTTTTGGAGAAGAGATTGTTAAATCTTCGTAGATATGGAATCGAGCGAGGAGCACCTGGGGTTGAGTTACTTAGAAGCTGGGGCTTTGAGAAAGATGAATTAGCAGAAATTGAAGAAAACCTAAGTAAAATGGTCGCAACTCTTGATGATAGTTATCACGTATCCTCAGACTCGGATTGAGTTCTCTTGATGTGTAATACTATTCACTCATTATCATCACAGTCAAAGATATCATATTACTCTGTAATACAGTACTTTTTTTTTCTTTTTCAAAATGTCTCTTTAAATTATACAAGTTTAATGATTTTGTATGAAATTTTTTGGGTTATGTATATTAGAAATTCTTGAAGGGGGAGATAGAAGAATCAAAACTCAAGTTTCCAAGAAAGAAAGAACACATCTGGACTATAGCATTGGCATATTGAAAATTGACTTCTTGGTACATAATTGCAAAATTATATATTTATCCATATCAACATCAATATTTTTGTATTTATTGCAACATTTGAAAAGAATAGGAACAAAAATTTCCGTACAGAAACTTGTATATTGTTATTGTTAGAAGTCATTCTCATTATTATTTATTAATTATTATTCAAGGACAAATGGATTTGTGGGAGTTTAAAGCCCTAATATTTTTGCATTACAAAATCTGCATTTAACTATTGTTTTTATTGATCTAAAGGACGTTTTAAAAAGTACAGATACTCAATTTGAGTAATTAGATTAGAAAAATGAATAAAATGCAACAACTTCGTTTATATATATTTCAATTAAAAAAAAAGAAAGAAAGAAAACTATTGAGTTTTTGCCACAACTTTTTCTTAAACAAAGGAACTTGATGTAATTAAACTGATATACTTGGTTCAGGGGGAAAATTCAAGGATTAATTAACAATTAAAAAGTGTTAATTAGAAGTTAAAACTATACATATCAATGCATAGTTTAGCAATAAATGCATATATCACTTGAGTAATTAATTTAGGTTTGAAATCCCCTTCCTTTGTTGTTTAAAAAAATAATAATAATTAACTATTGGAATTAAACCAAACATTTTTCCTTATTTTAATTTAATTGTTGGTTATTATTATCTTTTTTTTTTTGAATAAAAATCAAATTTCATTACTGAATTAAAGCATCTTGTAAAATATTTTATTATTTATATATAGCATATTTTAAAAATAAATTATATTATTATTTCTGGGCATTTAACACATTTATGAAAAATAGCTAATATTAATTTACCAAATAGTGAAAATTTATCAATTACTTATAAGAATAAACTAATACTAACGTCTTGTTTGGTACAGAGGAAGTCAACTTAGGTTTATGGGAATAAGTGCATAAATTTATTGTGTTGGTCTCTGCTATCGTTGTACCCTTCCTTTTTTTTTTTTTTTTTTTTTTATTAATTTTATTTTAATTACAATTATATTCTAAAATTAAATTAAAAAAATAATAATTGATGAAGCTGATTCTAACCGAAGTGAGATCGTTCAGAATAGTTCACCTTTAGTTGAGTTTGAATTGAACTGATACGACCTGTAAGAAGAAACAAGTGTCAAGTGGGCTAGGCGGGGTGCCTAGCAAAGCCACTCCGACGGTCAAGTTAGTGAATAGGCTCAAGGTAAGAGACCAGGAACAATATTGAAGGATTGCTTGTGTTTGTGTTAGCAAGA
>CATKHJ010056466.1:0-11728 GCA_949750685.1 Vernicia montana
GGAACATGCAAAGGGAAATAACAATAAAGCAAAGCAATGAAAGCAACTAAGCTAAAAGAAAACTAATAAAAGAAACTAAACTAAAAGCAAACAAAAGCAAGCAAAGAAAACAAAAAAACAAACTTCAAAACTAATAAATAAATAAATGAAAAAGGAAGAAAATAAATACCTTTTGATGACGAAGCTTCAGGACGTATGGACGGAGCGGGCGATCGGATCGCAATTCCACCTTGACTTGACTCGGCGGAACCAAAGCCACCTAATGGCTACTCGGACGGCTTTTAGGACTCTCTTGAACTGTCTTGAGAGAACCCATAAACAACCACCCAAAAAGAACAAAGCTTTGAATTAAAAGGCAGCTCTTTTCGAACCAAGCCTTTAAGAAAGCTAGCTTTTAACCAATTAGGCTTGATTTAGCTAGCTTTTGTGTGTTAAGTTGTCTAGAATGAGTTGAGGGGGGGGGGGGGGGGTAGTTTATATAGGTAGAGCAGCTAGGGAAGTTTTATCTTTTTCCAATGTGGGATAACGAATTAAAACAGCCAAAACCGCACACAACCTTCCTGTGACCGCACAACACCAATCAGGATCGCACAAGGCAAGTTAGGACCGTACAGGACCACTTGTGAACCGCACAGGGGCTGTGCGGTTCTGCACAGGCCTTGTGTGGTCACAAATTGCCTTTGTGCGGTCCCCATGGTGGCTGTATGGTCACCATGGTGGCTGTGCAGTTTCTAACGCTCAGTTTCACCATTTTTTGCTGTTTTGACCCGTTTCAACTCCGTTTTACTCGATTCCAGTTGTATTGTTCTCGTTATTCAATCTTGGATGATATGAGGATGTTTTAGAGGCCAAATAGTAGGTCCTAGGTCTTAAGGCTCAGATTCTCAGTTTACCGAGACTAAGTGCCTCTAAGGTTCAAATGCATACTGGAGGGTGTAAATTTAAGGGTTCACACTTGTACAGAACTGAAGGCTTGGCCTTGATTCTTGCCTTTTCCTCCTTGCCCATGATTGTCAGCTCGACTCATTTGCACAGTTGGCTGTGAAGCAACAGTAGTTGTTCTTTGTTCTCCTCTCATCGGACAATCCTTGATGAAATGTCCCACTTTGACCACACTTGTGGCAAGCTCTCGAAATTCTGTGACAAATTCCTCCATGCCATTTGCCACAGGTAGTGCAGTTGTAGACCGTCTGATTCTGTTGTCCTTATCGATGGGTGCACACATTCCCAGGTGTCGATGTAATAGACACACTAGTAGCTTGATTCTTACTCTTGTTTCCCCCTCGGGACTAATACTGTGCACTAGTAGGTGCAACATACTCCCTAACTTGAGCATTTCCACTTCTTTGCTGACTTTCTTGGCCTTTATTCTTATTCTTCTTCTGTTCCCTTTCAGCTCTCTCTACCTTGTGTCTCACTTCCATTAGCTTTGCTCAGTCAATCAACTTGGCCATAGTAGAGAAATCTATGGCTACTAGCACATTGTAGAGCGGTGCTATCAATCTTCTTCGGAATCTATCAATGTGACTAGCTTCCGTTGGCACAATATGCGGGGCATATTTGCTAAGTCTCTTGAATTCTCTAGCGTAGTCGGACCCAGACATGCCAGGCTTCTGCTTTAATTATTCGAATTGGAGCACTCAATTATGTCTCTTCCCTTCAGTTAGAAACTCGTCCATCATTTCTTGCTTGAACTCTACCCAATTAGGCGGTTCATCCCCATACAATCGATCCTCGACATTCCTTTGGAACCACTCCTATGCTTCTCTCTTGAGTTGCATCCCGACCAACTCAATCACTTTCTCGTCTGAGCATGGTAATCGTTGTGTGATTTTATCCAACTCATCAAGAAATTCTTATGGGTCTTCACCCTCTTCTCCCTTAAACTCAGGAGGTTTCATCTTCTTGAAGTCATTGACAGTGACTCCTTCATCGAGAAGCATTCTCATTCTCCGTACGCGTCGTGGAGGTCTAGGCAGTAGAGGAACCCTCTCATGACGCCTCTGAATAGGTGGTACTCTTGGTGGAGGTAGAGGCATCTCTTGTTGATGTCGCCTCAAGTCTACAAGTTCACGCCTAAGTTCGCGTATCTCTTTCTTCATTGTTTCCATATTCTCTGGAGCTTCGAATTCCTCATCATCAGCAGTATGTTGCCTTGATCGAGACAATCCCTCAGATTCAGTGTGAATCAAGGCAGCAACCGAAGCAACGTCCGGTGCTATACTATCACTATTAGAGGAATCATGTCTCTTTGATCGTACTCTTCTTCGAGGTGGCATACTATCATAGATAAGTGCTAAAATTCAATAATCATCTCAACACAATTCACATGCTATGCTAATTCATGATACACATGCATTATACGTAATCATAGCGTTATTCAATCAATCACAATTGCTACATTAAATGCACTTTTCAAATCATATATAAACATTCACATATGTATGCAAGACACTATCATACTATAATATAACTGCTCTTTTATATCATATAACTTTTCATTACATCTTTTTGCTAATACAAAATGATGTCAGATTTCACATGTATCAATCTCGTGTCCCATGTTCACTATATACCAGCCACGCAGGGCCTTTCACATTCAGACACTTTTAATTACATTCCAGACATCTTTACTCATACTATATATATTTATATACATCTTATAGACAAAATAACATACTATACTACAGCCTTTTAGTGCTATCAAGCCCTTTAATCTATCTTAGGCTATACAAATATATATCACACTACTACAGGCGACTAGCCTTGTCAGTATCCCTCATATCTCTATCCATAGCCTCATGAGCAGCTCCATTCTCTACAGGGCCAACACTCCTATGCCCGGTAGATAACAAGGAAGGTGATACTCTACGCCTCCTAAGTGGACATCTCTCTGTTGGGTGATCCAATCTATCACAAGCCATACAGATATGCTCAGGAAATCCTGGCATCATATCTCGGAGAGGTGGTATGTATCCGGCCCTTGGGTGCTCATAAGCATGAACCACCCTATCCATCTCCTAATGCATCTCTCTCATCTCTCTCCGAAGATCAACTAACTCTTGCCATAGCAAGCAGTTCTCTCTCTTTAGGTCATCACATCTGGCTCTCATCCGAGCTACCCACACCGGATCAAGATCTTCTTTCGGGTCAGACTCTATAGGCTTAAGTCTAGCAATAGACGCCATATTCGATATCTCTCTATCGCTCACTGATCTATACTGTCATCTTCGCGGAGGCATCTACACAATAAGGTTAGCAATTTAAATAAACATCATATATAACAAGTATAAAATCATATAACTGGAATACACATATACATTGAGTTTACGCGGAAATAACTTAATGATGGACTTCAAAGATGTTTAGGAATTCCTGTGTTCTATGGTTCAACTTATACTCTATGACTCTTTTACATAAGAAGTCTACATTAGACTTAAGTTTCACTCTTATACTAACCTTGTCACGACCTAAAATTTGAGAAGCGAAGGTCCTAGGGTATGGGTAGACGTAAGGCCACCGAAAACCCGTAGAACCCAATACTATTCTATAATAATCAAACATATAACTATTCCCAGATCAGAACCTGAAACACATTACTATATCCATTCCATATCATACAAACCATAAATGTATGCCATTAATTACAATACAATTCATAATATCAATGATTGCGATACTATATCAAATATTACAGTCCCAAAATGAATATACAGAATTGAACTATCTTAAAACATCTTAATACCAAAATGACCATGGAACTCTAGACTTGTCTCTTAGAGATACATACTCAATATGATATAATCAAAATGAACAAAATTAGAATCAGATAGAGTAATTCCCAAGCGGAAGGATGAAGCTTGAGTTTTACCTTGTCCTAACCTCTATAGCACCTGAAAAAAAAAATAAACCACTAAGGGGTGAGATAAAAATCTTAGTGAATGTATAATATCAATATGTTATGCCGGCTAAATACAATTGAAGAATATAGGATCAATATAGCTATAATGCCTTTAGGTAATATGAACAATTAGGCAATTGAACTATCACAATGGGATTCATTTATGATACCGATATTTAGGATTCAAAGTAAGGCATTTGGATACAATTCTCTTTATTTTAACAGAAATCAGAAATTCGAGAACGGTATGTTCCCTTTCACTTTTAGATCGAGTGTCGACTATTGCTTCGCACACTCATAACAATTCAAGCGGAAGACTGATTAGGTCTCTCGGCTAGGACCACCCTTCCCAGCTAAGGCAGATACACTATCCCTATCTATCGGGCCTTTTTTACCATGTGCACATGACTGATGTATACCCCACATCAGTTGGAGATTTCTGCTTTAGATATCATATAACATTTTCACAATTGATCGCATTAGGAATTCAATAAACTATGATACTCTTCAAAGAGTGAAGATTTCAATGTGCTATCTTTATATCAATGAACAATAGACCAAAGGTCTCAATTGAGTGTTTTAACACATTTGGGTTCATGAATAGATATCAATAGAACATAAGTTCAATCAAGTAAGCCAATGGATTCAATGAATGTATGGTTATACAATGGGATGACGCCCATAATATATTGATTATCATATACTCACCTTAAACTCCTTTGCTCCTATTCAACACAAACAAAAATGATGATCACCCAGTTCCTCTTGTTCATTATCCTTGGGTTCTACAAGAACCATTCTATTTAATCACAATTTAGATCATCATTCCTAACTTATCTATAGAACCAAGATAGATTCTAATTCCCATACTTCTAAATCTATACTTAGTCACATATCAATCAATAATACATCACATATCAATACAATTAATAATCAATAATCGATATACACACTTACTATTGGGTCTAATAGACCTTGGACAAATATCCATTTCCTTCTCAATTACAATCCATATTGATCATATACATATGATCATATACATATGCCCATATAGCATGTCAATTAATAAAATAGAAACATTTTAAATTTGGACAAGCATAATTGACACGCCCAGATGGTACGGGTGTGTTACTGCCCGTATCATATGAATTCCATACAGAATAAATGATATGCCTGGGGATACTCCTGTATCCCTGCCCGTATCATATGGAAAAAATTCTAGTAGGATTGATACGCCCAGGGATACGGCCGTATCCCTGCCCGTATCACCTGGAACTTACACAGTAGCATTGATATGCCTACTAATACGGGCGTACCCTTGCCCATGTCACTTCCTGGGTAGAATTTTCAGAAAATCATCAAATAGCTTGTAAGGAAAATACCCATTCCATACTCAAAGCTAAATCATTACCAAAATATGCAATGTATACAAAGTTAAGCTCATTTTATCAACCAAAATATAGAAAATCAAAGAATCTAAAGATCCCATTTTGAATCAAACCTATTATCATCAAAATAAGAACTTTAGAAACCCATTTTAGTAAATCATTTTCATACACTCCAACATACTCAAATCATGCTTACAAATCATCATCAAGATGTATTTTCTCAAGAAAATTCCTTTTTCTAGAAACCCATTTAGGAAAGTCAAAAGAAAGGAAGAAAAAGAAAGATTTCAAATTACAACAAGTAAAACATCATTAAAATGAAGAAGAAACTTTAGATCTTAGGTTTTTACCTTTGGATCTACCTTTGGATGGTGATTTGTCTTGATCAATTGAAGAAAAGAAGAAAAGAAGAAGAAAAAGTTGAGAGAAAAAGCTTCTTTTGATTTTGAGAACTTTTGAGAGAAATGAAAAGATGATAGAAATGATATTTTGTCTTAAAATTGAATGAGTGGCTTTAATTCAATCATAGAAAATGAATGGTTAGCTATTTTTTATTTAAATTCTTTAATTCAAAATCAATGAAAATAAGAGGATGGATTATTACTAGGTTCATTGAACCTTGAAAAACAATATAAAATGCCCATTCTCCACTAATTCATTTCTAGCATAACAAATATCACTTTGTTCCACATTTTTCCCATTAATTCACTATCATGGCCGACCACCATTTAGGCATTGGCTAACCCTCACTTGCTCAATTGATACTCATTAATCACACATATACACATTCATATACTTATAGAACTAAATCACAGATTCATATTCATATGCTTATAACATTTAATTCACACTTTCTAACCGTAATAGCTTTTAATCTACTTTCTCCTTAGAGAAATTAATTAATTAAGGTCTAGGGTATTACATCCACCCACACTCCTAATGTGGCTGGCCATACCCTATTATTGGAGGGAAATGTGATTTGTTGTAGTAATATATTATGTTAAAAACTGAGTTCGTAGAAAGTGGACCCCACTTTTTCCTAACACAATTTTTAAATCCATAAAAGAAGAATTATTGAATCTAGCCAATTTCTATCATTTTTAATTCTTTAAAGTATTATTTTTTATTGCAAGGCTTCTTTGGGATGCCATTCAAGATCTACCTTTCATTTCCATGATTGAATTCCAACCATTCATTATTTCATAAAGAAAATTACCTTCATTTCTTACTCTTCATTTTCTACACACTTCCAAAAACAAAGTCTTCTTTCCTTTGCTAAAGGAATTTCAACAAGCTCTCCCTCACCAAGATCAAATAATTTCAAGGTAAAATCGTTATAAAATCAACTCTACCTTTCATCCTTAATGTGTATATTGAATCATTTCTTAAATTGTTGAAAGTTCTCTTTCTTCTTTCTCCCTTTCTTGGGTTCGACACTTCTAGGATCATAGGAGAGAACTTATTGTTTAACTTATGACTCGATTAATGTTAATTTTTGAGTATGAAAAATGATGATTTGAGCATAAAATGTATAATATAACTTGATTTGATCTTGCACTTGAATTTGAGATTTAAGGTTTTATTTTGAGCAGAATTTAGAATGCCCATTCTGTATTTATAGAGATAAAATTTGAAAAAGTATTAAACATAAAAGTTGTAGCATCATATCTCAACTAAAGGACTAAGGGTTTAGTGAAACTCTTTAAGGATAATAAGATATCCTTCCTACAATAAAACTGACCCAGAATTAGAGTTAGTGAGCAATCCTAAATTGAATGAGTTAATTGAAGGCTTATTAGATAGAATTTGGAAGCGACCCAAACATCAAAGTTGTATATATATACCTTATTTATAAGCCCATGAAAGGAATTCATGAGATTTGATGTACATAAAGAGATATATTGTTCAAACTGAAACTGACACAAATTAGAGATTCAATGGACAGTCTGGATTTGAGAAATAAAATTGATGACTTTAGAGGCATAATTTGGCTAAACGTAAAACATAAGAAATGATCATCTAACATGTCATAAAACTCTTTATAAAACAAAATTTTAATTGGATATATAGAGTTTGAGTTATACTCAAAAGAATGTGAAGGGGTCAATCTGCCCCTATAATAGAAACAAAACCAGATTAGAATAGTCACCAAGTTTTCTGTAGATTAAATTTTAAGTTCAATTTTGGATATGTTACAAATACATATGTCTATTTTAAGATTAAAAAAGAATCAACTTAATTGGATTAGTAGAGTATGATAAATAATAGAAACAAAGTTACAAAGTCAGGTTGTATAATTAGGAAATATATGGAAGTGTGATGCTTTAATGTCACCAATTGGAGATCCAGTGAATTCTCTCCATATATAAATAATGAATGATGATTAATGAGAATGATGGTATTGAATTATGTATGTTTATTAAACATGAATTTAATTTGAGAAATAATTGAGTAATAATTAAGACCTTTGCATAGTACCCTATTTGATCATAATAAATTATTAAAGATTTGACTTCTTGATTTAAGTTGATTAGTTGAATTGCCATAAAGTGAACTTATTTAACTTGGTTAAGTTTTTATCATTTCACCTACTTGGTTGTAACACCCTAGGATTTTATTAACCATTAGAAACCTAGAAAATAGGAAATTGGGAATCCAAGAACTTATATGAGTGCGATTAAAGAAAATCGGGTTACTATGTGCAGTATTGGTGGAATAATAAATGTCGGTATTTTTCTACCATTTTAATTTCAATAAAATTACTAAGGAAATATCTAAAAATAATATTAGAAACCTAAATTAGAAATTAAAAATAATTTTAGACTTAAACTAGAAAGTGAAGTAAAACTTTGAGTGAAAAAGGGCGAAATTATAATTTTCTTTAAAAAGGTAATTATTATATTTGACTAAGTAAAAAAAATAATAATAAAATGGAAAAAAATAGGTGTTAATGGCCAGCCATCATGATGAAGATCAAGGGGTGGATATTTGACCAAAATTGCAAGCAAGAAAAATAAATCAAAAAGAAAAAAATATATATATAGATAGGAAAGATGAGAAGATAAGTCTCATCTTCTCATTTCTAACAATTTTCTTACAAAGGAAAGGAAATAGAGAAAGAAAGAGAGTAAGGAAGAAGAAGAAGAAGAAGGAAAAAATTTTTAAGATAAGAATATGAATTTATTCAATTCTTTTCATCTTTATATATATATGTGTGTGTATGATGATGTTATTTGTGATATTGTGATTGTTGATTATGTGGTTATGATGAATGAATTGAGGGATGGAGAAAAGAGATTTTGAAGTTGAGAGAAGATGAATTGATAAGGAAAAAAGACTTAACTAATGTAGTTTTGGTAGAAAGGAGCAAGAAATGAAAGAATTAGATGAAGAAAGCAAAAAACTAAAGTAGACAGATTTGAGGGTTTGGAAGTCCTGTAATTTAAGGAGGAAAATTAAAACCTAAGGATCACGAATTTGATGAAAGTCAAAATATCAAAATTGTAACTTGATATCTTTAGGTTATTTCTCTATAAGAAAGTTTAAGTTAATTCTTGTTATTTTTGGAGATATAGAAAGGATAAGGAAACTACTTCCTGCAGACCTACCCTGAGATTTTAGAAAGTTTCAGATCAATTTCTTAAGATAAGAGTTTGAAGATGACTAAAACATAAGAAATGGACCTTGATATGTATTTTAGATGATGTAAAAATTTTAGAGCAAAATTCCAAATATATTGGGAGATATATGAAAAGTTCTAAGCTGTGACAGGGTAACTAGACTGGTAAATATTAACCCTTAAGTTGGACAACCTTGGAGGCAGAAACAAGTTCAGATTAAAACTAATGAAATGTACCTTTATGAGTCTAGTTTTATTGAAAAAAGAATTATCTCAAATGAAGTTTTATAGCTTGAGTTATGGTGGGCACAACATTGCTGGGTCAGTAGAAGTTTCATTGGCAGAGTTTAAAAATTTGACATTTAATGTTGTTATTTAAAATTGATGAGTTATTTGTGTGTATTGGTTATATGTAGAGATACAAGAAGGATGTCGAGGAGGTGAGAACAAAGGATTTGAAGGGCATCCTTGATTCAAATATCAAAGGAAAGAAGTTTATTGGAAGGTTGCATAAGAGGTGAGTGATTAATATACTATTATTATTGCTATTAGAAATCATAAGCCAATATTCTTTGTTAACCACCTTGACTATGCATTTCAATATGACCATGAGTTCTATTGTAAATCTTAACCGTTGTATATCCGAATTTTATTGAATTCTTCATCCATATTGTACTTAAGTGCTCCTATATGTTTATTGATATTTCTATAAGAAAACTAAATATCTTACATGGGATTTTATTATTTGACCATGAGTTTTTTAAAATGATTTATAAGTTTTGAGTTTTGATGACGTATTATAAGATTTGTTAATATTATGAGACTACGAGATTACTAGAATATTTATTGAATTACAAGTATTGAAATGTATTGATTACAAGTAATTATTATGAGACTAATTTGTTGTTTATTGTATTTATTACGAGATTATCATGATTTTATTATAATATTATTATGAGTTTTGATTGAGCAAAAATCTCCTAACTGATGAAGAGTAAATCATCGGACATTGTGCACATTGTACCCACAAATGGGGTATAACATCCGAACTCTTCCTAGGAAGAGTATAAATTCCTAGTCATGGGACCTGATCAGTCTCATGTTTATTACGAGCTATTACGAGAACTATTACGAGATTATGAGCTTATTTCTGTTCTCAGTTTTTACATGATTTATTACGAGCAAAATTTATATTTATAATTTATTACGAGATATATATATTCTTTGAATATGAGTAAAATTGTATTACATGATTTATTTCAAGATATATATATTCTTGGTTTACGAGCAAAATTATGTTTTAAAATATGAGTATTGAATTTCTAGATTACACGAAGATTTTGTTTTAAATGTATAAGTTGTATATTACTAGATTATGAGCTAATTTCTATTGAGAATTGTTAAATGGTTTTCTATGAATTTCTCTTCTACTACAAGTCATATACATATACATATATATATATAAATTATCATTCGATCATGAGTTATCACTTGTTTTAAAATCATTAAATGATTTTGCTAATTATGAGCTTTGTTTTCAAGTGTTATTAAATTATGAGACTATTATCTAGAGAATGCCATAAGGGTATAACAAGTGTCATTCTTGTGAAGTAACGTTGATTACCTAGCCTAACAATGTATGATAGTATATTAATTTCTCACTGAGTTTACTCACCCCCATTCCAAATTTTTTTTTACAGGAGTTTAGCAGTTACTTAGAAAGCTTGAGATTTCATTCTCTCTTAGTGAAGACAAGTGCAAACAAGTGAGTGTATTCTACACTTTTATGTACATGGAATTACCATTTGTTTCTTTGATTGAATTGTTCATATTGTTATTAATACCTAAATCTTTACTTGAAATTGCATTAAAAACCATATCATATTTCCTTTGACTGTGATATTGTACATTGCCAGATTCCAAGAGAATTCTAGTGTTGTAATGCTCCATTGATTTTTCCTATTTATATTTTCATATCTATTAGTGAATTAAACCTTTCTCAGTGTTAATTGAACATTCTTTGAAGTACTAAAAATGGTACAGTGCTATTGTCCTTAATGCAGAGATCCCCTTTTTTCGTTGTGGAAAACACCAGGCTTTGTGCACAATGAAGGGACCCTTGCTAGGAGGGATTTTAAATACCCTAGCCGTAAGGTCTAGCTAACCTTACGTTGTAGTATTGCTCCAAAAAAAGAGCCTCTCCCACTAGTGTAGTGTTGATAAGCAGCAATGGTAAATTTTGCGCTCATCTAGTAAATCCATATTTCTGCTGAACCCTAATGCCAATGTTATTGATATTGCTTTCATTGTTATCATTCTTAATATCACTATTCATTCTACTGAACCCTAGTGCTAGTGTTTTTGATATTGCTATTCTTGCTACTGAACCCCAATGCTAGTATTATTGATATTTGTATCATTGCAATCCTTGATCCCATTGCGAAACTAAATCAAAGTGAACCTGTCACGACCCAACTTCTGAGTCGCGACGATCCTATGGCATAGGTAGGCATAAGGCCACCGAAAACCCATAGAACCCATACATACTATACAATCCAATACAGTATCATGCAACTAATCCATAATCATCTTATAATATCACATCATATTATCACAATCCCAAGATCTGAACCTGAGCACATATACACTTATTCTTCTCATCACATACTCATCAATAACATCATAGTATTTATCAATTAACTCATACATATTCTTCTTTCCATATAACTCTTATTACATACACAACAATTACAAAACTCTTTTAACACCCATGGAGCTACTACAATAACTTTAACAATTACATATACGCATATATCAAAT
>CATKHJ010056488.1:0-12920 GCA_949750685.1 Vernicia montana
TATCATATTTTAATGAATAAAGTAATACTATAAAAAAAATAAAAATAAATCTGCACTCAATCATTATCTAAAACTAAACAAAATAAAAAAAAAATTCAGTTAAACAATTCTATAAATGAAATCCAAAATAAAAAAAAAATCTATAAAAAAGAAAAAAAAATTCCTTTTCCTTTTATAATAGACAGTCGAGCCTTTTTTTGCGCATTTATTTTTATTACACGTCTTTAACCTAACCTCTCCTAGGTTAATGAATTAAAATTTAATTGGGAGCAATTGTTAAGGAGGTTAAACATTAAACTTGATATCTAAAAGCTTACCAAATAAGGTTAAAGAGGGTTAAAGTATTACAGGAGTAACATTTAACCTCTTTTAACCTCGATCCAAACGCACCCTAAATAGTAAAATATTCATTAGTAAAAATTAAATTAATTAACACCCAAACAGATCCTCACCATTACCATCTTCTTCTTCTTCACCCTTTTTCATGGCTCCTTCTCTCTCTCAATCCTAATTTTAACTCTTAGTCTTAGAGAGTAAGAGAAACACAACTTACACTCTCCATCTTCATAATGCCAGATTCGCCTTGAGGACTAGCTCCTTCTCTCTCTCATTGTCGCTCAGGGGTGGAGTCAAAAAAAAATTTCAGGGGGGCGGGGGCAAACTTTATTTCATCATAGTATATTACTTATGTTTCATTCAAAATAAACTAATAAAATAATAGCTCAAATATACTAACAATAGTTAAAGTTGGAAAAACATGACATCAAAGGCTAAAAAAATAAAATTATCATTCAAAATATAATGTTAATATACCTCACAAGTTTTCAAATTTTCTTACTATACTAGTAGTATTGAATTGTTTTAAAATACATGAACAACAATATAATAAATAATATTAGAAAATACTCAACACAAAACATATATATAATAATAAAATTACATAAAATTAACTAATTAATAACTAACATTTTATAATTGTTCTCTATGAGATCTCATATTTTGATAACGTTTAAAAATTTTCTTATTATCAACACTATTAAAGATATATCTCTTAACATATGTGATCAAACAATCATTCATTTATAAATCACGTATTCTATTGCTAAAAGAAGAAAGAGAGAAAATGAGGTGGAATGGAAGCGCGGGACAGCTAGCAAAAAAACCAAAAAAGTGAAAAAAGTGAAAATAAAAAATAAAAATAAAAAAGGTTTTATTATGTATAATGGAGTGTATAATGAGTTGTTATTATGGGCAAACATCAATTATTTTAGTATCAAAAAAATTATAACATATTATATTTTTTTTGAGAATATATTATTGAAAAACTTTAATGGGGCAAAATTAAAAATAATTCATAGCTGAGAAAAACTCCCAGCTCTTCAAGGTCAAGCTTTCTAGATTATTCTTTGATTTCTTTGATTTTTTGCTCTATGTATTCCTTGTTCTCTGTTGATTTCTTTGATTTTCGTTTTGGGTTAAATATTCAAGTATGTGAAAATAAGAATTCAACGCCAATGATTTTTATTTTGTGAAATTAGGAATGCAGGTCTGTTAAATTATTTTCGCAGATATGAATCACCCCTTAATAATGAATTTTAATAATTTTCACATACCCAAAACAAAACCAAAAAAAAAAAATGAAATCCAAAACAAGAAATTTGAAAATTTTTTGGTCTGAAACACACAAACAATTGCAGTTATGTGGAGATTATTTGAGTTAATAGCTTCTGAGGTGATCGGGTATTTGAGTCGGTGGTTGTTTGTGGTTCATGTGATGGCTGGAGTTGTTGATTTTTGTGCTGTAAATTAATTTCTAAGCTTTTATAAATTGATGATCTTGTAAGGAAGAAAATGACTTAAATGAAAAGATTTTAAAATTTTTGGGTTTTTATGTAATTTGATTAGGGATTGATCTGTAATTTATTAAATGGGCCTGTAATAATGTTTCACGTATATATTATTTTCCAACTAAAAAAAATTTTAATCCACATCATAAAAAAAAAATAATCTAGTAATTAACTATATCACTCAATTGTGATTTTTTTTACAGATTTCCACACTCAATTGACACTTTTAAAAATTTAAACATTCAATTATCTAATTGTACCAAGTCGAAACATCAAATTTATTGTTTTACCAATGTTTTTGTGTCCAAAGACAGATTGATAATTGTTGAATTATGTATATATACTTATATAGTTGGATATGTATAATTGCTGAATTATTTGTACTGGTTGGATTGAGTTTCAGATTTTATTTTTATTTTTTTGGTCAGTTTTTACGCTTTTCATTACAAAGCATGCAGTCTATGGTCACAATCATAATTACTGTCCCAACCTAGGCATGTATGTACGTACATTGGTAAACTCCTAGACAAATCAAAATCAAAATCAAAATCAAAAATCAAACTCTTTATGACTACAAAGAAAGTACCAAATAAATAAATATTCTAATCATTTTCATTTTAATGTTGAAATCAGACTTGGCTTAATATACTTAGAAGAATATAATTATATATGACAGTGAGTTAATGGAATAAAATAATTGATCTTGAGTGTTAATTGCCTCGCTCTCAAATATTTTTTGTTAGAATAACAGCAATATTAGTATTGGCTGAAATTACAGCAATTGTCTCAGTATATAATTATTATTGACTAGTTCATGAATAATAAGATACAAAGGAGTGTTTCTATTGGATACAATAAAATTTAACCCTATGTTTGGATTGGATTAAGAGAAAATAAGAGAGACATGAAAAATTAGATGAAAAATAAAGAGGGAATGTCACTTCCCTCTGATTTAATATTTGGAAAAGAAAGAAAAATAAAGAAATATAAAAAATAAATAAACTTTATTTTCCTTCCAAATCTCTCTCTTCAATTTAGGGAGAAAATAAAAAACAATGTTAGCAAGTGAAAAATAATTTTATTTTCCTTCCTATTCAAACAAGGGAGAGAAAAATAAAGGAAAAAAAATAAAAGTCATTTTCCTTCTTTATTTTCTTTTCTTTCTAAGAAATTTCCCAAACATAAGGTAAAAGTTTGTCAAAAAAAAAAAAAAAAAAAAGGACCTTTCCCAAGGGGAAAAAAATTAAAAAGAAAAAGAAAAGAGAGTTAAAATCCAGATTTATATCAAGAAAAAGCACAAAACCCAGATTGAAGTTTTGAAAAGTGCTACTCCCATTTGCAAGAAACAACTATTACGTAATACAAGAACCAAAAGCAAGGAAGAAAGTTAATGAATCATTTCCTGGTTTCTTTCTAATTGTTAATTTGATATACAGATTGAGACATTTGCCACTGTTCTACAGAAAAATATTGCATCCTTTGCATAAAATAAATTGCTGTTCTAATGACAGTAATGCTACAATTTTTTTTCTCATGGTGCTAGGAACAATATGCAATTAGTAGATCTTGGATTTAAGAAACCCAATGTGGGTTTAACCCATTGAACTGCTGCAACAAACTAACCCCAAAGGAAATCTTTCCTCTACTTACACCTGACGTTGGCTGGCTAGTCGAAATATAAAAATATAGCCATGTTGGTTTTCCAGTTGAAGCTGCAGTTCAGTGGATAAATAATTCGTATGTAGCTGACCTGAAATATATGCATGCTACTCAAGAAGCTTGTTACAGGTGCCAACACCAACAGCCGCAGCAAGATGCCAACCAGCATGAATGAAAGGAGTACTGGGAAACAAATCGTCAGCAACGAAAAGAACACCTCCCAACAAGGATGACATTTTATGCAGATTATGCGCCATCCTTAAGTCTGGATCTTTTACCGCTCGTTTTGCAAATGCCACCTAGAATGAATAATTAGAATAAAATCCAGTTAATAACCACATGGCCTGAAACATAAATGAATTGAGATTCTTCTTGATTTTCAATCAGAGGTTGAAAATGGAAATGAAACGAAGAAAATAAAATAATCCTGCTCAATAAAAGGCATGTCCATCCAGACTCTGACATTTGGTTTGTCAATCTTTTGTAGGCAAGTCCTATTCACTTCAGCAAAGTAGACATTCTAATTGTCATAAGAATAGAACATTTTGAATTCTTCAATTATTATATATACACATTTCAGAAGAAATACAGGATAGCATCTACAACAAACACTGGCTATTCAACAACGAAAGCCTGAGTGATATTTCACTCTTAGTTTAATACGTTTCAGGATCAAAACCAACAATATATAATGGGAAAACAAAAGGCAAACTCAATTTAAACTAATGTCAATAAAATTAGAGGTTAGCAATGAGGTAGGTACCTCCATCATCCCTGTGTGAATAGCAGACACCATTAGAGGCTGGATAGGCAATAATGCTGCAGATGCTGCCATTAGGAACTTTGGGTTCTCGTTTCTAAGGGCTCTTGATAAACACTGCAAAAGGTACCAAGTTATCATTCTAATTCTAAATGAGAAATTGAAAATACTTGAACCCTTTATTAAGAAAGTGACAGCAAGGGAAGAGCATATAAACCAAACCATATAGCAACTGTAAGGACTATATCAAAGTTATTCATTTACGTACATTGACAAAGCTATTTTCCTTCTGAGGAATTCATATTTCATATAGTGCAGTTTATCATATGAAAATCATATTCCGCAAGAAATTACTAGTCAAATTGCATGATAACTAGGAATACGAAAGCTGTACAAGAGAAAATTAACACCACCAAAATCCATGAAATTAGAAATATTCTAAGCCAAAGATGAGTTTATTAAATATTTTAGAAATATTCTAAGCCCAAGATGAGGTTATCAATATTATAGAAATATTAGAAGAAGACAGTGGCAGTAAATGATCATAAATCCTGCAAAGTGTCTTTGTATAAAGGTAAGCACAAACAAAACCATGTCATGACAAAATGGAGACTTGTATTCACTTGGCCATGTGGCTTTAGAGACAATCCCTGATCTTGAAATTCATTAGTCTCAAACAGAAAAAAATTTTGGCTCAAGATTTGCAGAGATCGACCGACATAAAACAGTAATATGAACATAGTTGGGATTTTTCATGACCAACAGCATGTAAGCACTAAAATACACTTGAATTATCTTTGCCAATAGGGAAACCCAACTTTAAGCTATATAAAACCTGATAGGAGCACATCCAGAAATTGACAGAACAACTGAAATCTACCACCTATCTTTATATATATATATTTCTTTTCTATGACGAGTCGCTTCTTTCTTATCACTTTCTGCAATATCTATTCATTTTACAAGCAGCATTTTCTTGCAAAGAGAGCACCGAGGAAAATAATATGAGAGGAATTTGCTACCAGAGAATGTCTTCCGTCATGCTCTCTTTCAAGGATCAATCTTAACAATTGATTAGATGAGTAATGTAGTTCATAAAAGGAAAAAGTCAAAATTTCACATTTCCAAGGTTTAAATGTTTAATTCTTCATAAATCCATATTTGGCTTCCATTAAAACCAAATTGAGCACTTGTTTAGCCATTGCCTTTCAGAAGCCTCTAGCAGGTCAAGGCCTATACGATAAAATTTGAAAAGAGAAAATAAAGAGTTGGACATGCTTGCATTTGACACTGGCATGTTCAATTTTTTTACATCTTTCCTCATATTTGTAGGATCATATCCAAGTACCCATGTCTATCTTGGGTGTCAATACATGTCCGATGAAGCTAGTTTGGATTATCACATACAGTTTCAGACACACTGTTCTAAGTTTATCATATATTCTCAAATGTTTACTGATAACAATTTCAAATTCTATTTTCAGAAAAACAAAGTTATTTTAGATAACTTACTATTGTTGCTGTGGCTATCATTGTATAGTCAAACCATCTCAAGTACTTCCTGACTTTTCCTCTTGAAGAATGATACAAACTAGAGGCAACTCCAACTCCAACTAATGAGTTAGCATACAACTTCATATTCAGGTTCTTTCTGTAACCAAAGTAGAGCAATTAATCAGATATAGGATTATTAGGCTGTTCATATTGTCAAACAAGAAAAACGATTACCTTGGAGCTTGGAGTCCTAGAGCAATAAAAGGAAGTGAAGTAAGCACGTTTGCAACAGTTTCTGTAAGAGTCTTATCACCTAGAGAAATTACAAGAGATTAGAAAGCAATTAAATACCAGCTATAGATAACCAAAAATTAAAAAAGGCATTTCTCTTTACCACTAATACAACACTTGATAGGCCTCAAACATCCTGGTCTTTGTTCCCATACTCTCCTGGAGAAAACACAAACAATTAGTTATTAGTGGTGGCATTTTACCTCTATAACAAATTTATCACCAAGTAAAAGAGAACATAGATGGAAAGCC
This sequence comes from Vernicia montana, assembly GCA_949750685.1. NCBI lineage: Eukaryota > Viridiplantae > Streptophyta > Magnoliopsida > Malpighiales > Euphorbiaceae > Vernicia > Vernicia montana. Next base: position 6,304 of record CATKHJ010056488.1, read on the forward strand.
AAAAGCTATGGGAATGAGGAACAAATATTATAATCATAGTATCAATAATATAACATTTCAATTATATAAGGATTGACAGGTTTTATACATACTGCAGTAACAGCTGCTGACTTTCCCTATTGACAAAACTTCCACAGGTTGATTGAGCAAAGTCCCCTTGTTGAGTAATCTCTTCCAAAGCAAATGGTGAGTGAGGCAGGACATGGATCCCATGCACACTCTCTAGGGCTTTACTATGATTGATTGTACTCTTGGGGTTCATAACTTCAATCAGTATCGTTGCCAGCAAGATTGCTGGCATCAAATGGAAAATGTGAATATGCTTCTCTATTTCTGTACCAAATAAAACAGAAGCACTATTATGATGCATAAAGTGTATGAATACATGCATCCTATCAGAAATAAAGTAGGTTTCATTTGTTCAGAAGAGCCAACTAAAGCAAAGTTGTTAAAGGAGAGAATTTTTTCTGATAATACCATATGAACTGATTTTTGAGCTCAAAATTTGTACATAATACATGAGCAGCTACAACCCAGAGAACATGTAATATAGCTGTGCCATAATATACAAGCAAAGAGAATACCAGTGGCAGTTGAGGTGGTCAAATATCAATGGCGGTTGAGGTGATCTTCACAGTTTCTAAATAGATTTTTGGTAGGCTTGGTAGGTTGTACTAAATCTTGGAATCTAGTTATACCTTCATTATGTTTAAGGAGTTTCTGCATAACTAGTGTGGTTTACCTGTCCTTTGGAGCAGAGGTATTATATAACTCGACCAAACTTATAAAGCCTTAATCTAAATGAAGTTGGGTCCATCACATGAATCTTTTGCCATATTCTGCTTCTCAAGGCCATATTTACAAGAGATTCTTAGCAATCAAATCTAATTTTACTACTTCTCTTCACAGCATTTTTGCCTACCTTTCAGGCCTTCATTCCATCCACTTTAATGAAAATGATCTTTTGTACATGTGCATTTATAGACCCATGTACATGTATTGCATGGCCAAATCATCTTAGACAACCTTTCTACTAAATATCCGTATTATAATCTGTAGATTCTCCACCTTCATAGAAATTCTCATTTATCATGCTCCGCTAGAATATGGTTCATCATTCATAGAAATTACAAGCAAACAGAAAAGGGGAAAAAAAAGGAAGTAGTTTTGCTGAGGTCCATCATTCACAGAGAAAATTTGAAGACTATTATTTGACTGCGTGAAGCTACCCACTTTAACACTTCCTATCACTGTAAGCCCAACAAAATCTAAATTAAACAGAAAATATGAACCTACACAGAGAGTTCAATCCACATCAAAATCGATCTTTGATATCAAACCATTGGATCCAAAGGTTTACACAACAAATAAACCAATTCAAGGACCTAAAAATGTGAAATTCACCCACTCTAACACCCTTAAGATTGGTGTAATCAATGAATATGATCAAAAAGATTATGAAGTCAGGCCCTTCTAAAGCAAAATCTCACATTGCAATAAAAGACAAACATCGGAATCCATTTGATACAATAAGAATCCAAATGCATATATCTCATTAATTCAGAATAGATAAAACAACTTAGGAAAACTCTGAGAAGTTCCCAGGAAAAAACCCATCTTAATTTACATCACTTCAAAAAATGTTGACACAACAAGAAACTGGACCAAGAAATTAAACAGTATTTCCAAAACCCAGGTGTAGAATACAAACCCAATTAAATTTAAGACAAAAACCAAACATAGAAGTTGGTTATTTCAGTCAAAGACTCAAACTTTCCAAATAAAATTCAAAAGAAACACAAAGAAACCCAACTGGGTATTGAAAGCAACACATCAGATAAACAAATATGAATAATTGAATATAAAACAATCATTTAGGAGCATAAATCAATATATTTACAAGTAGAAACACATGCACATGTTTATAAATAAATGGATAGGCACAAGAAGTAGAGAACTATACCAGGGAGAGATGTGGCAATTGGGTTGACCTGACAAGTATATTAAGAAGAAGAAGCTTTATATAGAGGGAGAGTTGTTGAGTTCAGTTGGGAACTTGAAATGTGAAGAAAAAAGAAACTTCTCTGTGAGAACAAAAGAATATGAGAGGGAGAGATGCGAATGACTCGCACGAATCTTCTTCTTCTGACTTTCCGCATATTCCACTTGTCTAATGAAATTATGTAAGCTTTGCCATCTACTTTTAGCTAGCTTCATTTTTTTTTTTTTTTTTTCCTAAAACAAAATCTTAATTTAATTTAATTATTAAGCTTTGTTTAGATAATTAGATTTCTACAAAATTATATCCAACAGAAATTTAAAAGATTTAATTTTGATATGAATGGATTATAAAAATAAAACATATATAAATGGATTGTCACGTACTAAAAAGCTTATCTTTTAAAGAAAATATCATTTATCCTAATTATTTTTTGTCAACAAAATATTATACTTTGTTATAATTGATAGGATGCATATTACTATTCTATTTTTAAATTAGTATATATAATTTTCAAAATTAAGATTTCCTCTTTTCTCTAAAAAAAATTTTCCACAAGTTTAACCGTTAAGTTTTTAGATTAGACATGTGAATGAGTTTAAAATTGAGAAGTATTAGAATTTTCTCTAAAAATATAAAATTTTATAATAAAGTATACATTTTAATGAACATATAAACTATTTAATTTTATAACAAAGTATTTATACATGTAATTTATGGACACTAAATATTTATAATAGCAAAATGTTTTTTTTAATAAAAAAGAAAAAATCGAATATAAATCTATTGTTCAAGTCATATACACTTAGTTGCGCTATAATAGCAAAATGTTACAACTTCATGAGAGTTTTTTTTTTTTTTTTTTTTTCTTTTTTAAGGTTTGGACTTAGAACTAATGGACCCCTACGAATGATGTACACGGCCCAATATTGTCATCGATTGATTGGGTTTGGTTCAATTAGGCCTAAAGCATTTTGGGCCCTTTATGATTTTCATTAATTCTATAGATAAACACTTTATGATTTTGGATTTTTGGTCAAACCCTTAGGCCCATAAGCCCCCTTTTTGCTTTTCTTTAAAAAAAATAATTCAATAATTGGCTAATACAAAATGATTTTCTTGATAAATTAATAGGTATAATAATAATAATAAATAATAATAATGATGTTCATCAATGATTATTATGATTTTGAGATAATTAGAGAAAGGAGATCTGACATAAATAGTTAATCTCTAGATTATTAAGGAAAAGATTAAGAAATTTTATGCATTTTATTTAATGATTTTTTTTAGTGGGTACATAATAAAAGTAATTCTCAAAAATATTTTTTTTTTTAGTACAATTGTGAAATTTCTATATAGGGAAATATAATGCTAAAGAAATAAAAATCAGAAATGATGGAAAGTAATTATATGAACATACATTTTATATATGTACTAGTCGAAACCGCGCAAATGCGAGGTTATAAAATTATTAATTTATTTTATAAGTTAATAATATTTTATTTTTAATTATTATGTCTAAAATAAAATATAATTTTAGAATTTTGTGTAATATTGTGTGTGTGTGTATATATATAGAGAGAAAAAAAAGATATTTTTAAATATATATTATTAAAAATTTATGAAATAGAATTATACATACCTTTAAATATTTTATAATAAGAAAATATTGAAATGAATGTGTAGTTACAAAATTATATTAAATTATTATTAAAAAACTATTTGAATATATATTATTAAGCTAAACTTATTTATTAAATAAATTTCTAAAATAATATGATAGACAATATGTATAATCTTTAAATATTACATAATTAGTAGTTTATGATCGTGGATATCCCAATTTATTTCTAAAATATAACTTAAATTATTTTATTTAGTGAATTAATTGTAGAAATTAAAAATTGGATAATTATTGAGAATTAATAACTTTCAAGACATGTGAAAATATTAAATGCATGATATCTATATATAAAAAAAATTACATGATTTAGGAATTAAAGGTAAAAAAGTAATATGACATAAATTTTTAATAAAATTCATAAAAAGAATAATAAATATAAACTTTTAAATTTTCAAATATTTGTTTGAAAAAAAAAATTCATTATTATTTTGATATATAGAAAATTAAGAAAAAAACAAAAATAAAATTTAACTAACCTTAACACTTCTCTTACTAAAAATGTTAGATATTAATCAACCATTAATAAAATAATATAATTAAAAGGAATTAAATACATTTATAAAATTCAATTCAATTCAATTTTAATTAATTATAATTGAACTAATAAATTTGTTTAAATGGCAAAAATCTATCAAAATACTCTTTTTATTTTAAAATTATATAATATATATATGATATGGAACAATTCATATATATAATGTATAGATTTAATGTACAAACAATACTATGGATATCTTTGTCCTTAGGACCACTATAGGTCGAGGCTTGTGTGTCAGGCCATTCTCATATACATTATCATTATTTCAGGACCATTACATTTATTGATTATTCCTAATTCAATAATTAAGTTTCTACTACTAATTAAGTACTCCCTCCATTTATTTGTATTAAAAACTTTAAAAAATATTTGAAATTTCATTTAATTGTCACTTTTATACAATCAATAAAATTTAAATTTTTTTTTGTCAATTTTACCATTATTCTTATCGGCCCAACGTTATTAACACTCAATACAATCAAGGTACTTTAATTTTTCAACTCATTTTTCTCCTAAAATTAAGGCTAATTAATTATTTATTAATCAAAGTGAAACTCTCTAAAATGTCAGATATAAAGGAACGGAAGAAGTACTAGTTAACTAAAAATATTATACCTTAAATCACCACTTTAATTAATTATGGACCACCAACATTTTTTTTTTATTTTTTTTTTTAGCATTGAGGAGAGGAATCGATCATAAGTCTTTTACTTAAAGAAAAATGCACTTATTGATAAGTTATGTTTCGGTGTGCACCAACCCTAATTTTTTTTAGTTTATACTATAAATTATAAAATTAATTTATTTATATATTCAAAAATTAATTTCTAATATATGAATATGAAATTTAAAAATGAAATGATAGTTTAAAACAAACCCATTATATAATAGAGGATAGCTCATTTGAAACAATTAAAAAGCTACTGAAATACTTTTTATTGCACCTGAAAATTCAAATATATTTTGACGGTTGTCAATTTATATATTTATTTATTTGTTAGATGAGCATATTGCTTGGTTAAATGAATTTGTCACAGACATTAAAATCCTTACATGCTTGTCTGCCTATTTATATCATTTGAACTAATTGTGCAATAGACAGTATAGTAAGGCAATCAATTGGATTCCCTCACCACATCAATTTCAAAAATTTTAAAAATTCGGACAGAGCTTAATTTGTATGTATTCAATTTTAGCTTAATTATAATACAATTAATAAAGAAATTCAAATAAGAGAATAAGGTATTCGACCATTTTTCCCAATGAAATTTTGATTTTATATATATATATGATTTTAACATTTTTTTATCACATTATTAAATAATAAAAATTTAGAATATTAAATTATAAATTAATAAACTAAAAGTTGAATAATTGATTTTTACAAAATATACAAACACGTACACTTATACACACTCATATACGTGAGAAAAAAGAAAGAAAGAAATGAGATAATTATATTTAATACTCTCTCCATTTCTTTTTATCTGTCGTTTTTTATTATTTCATAAATATTAAAAAATAATTAATTGATATAAGTTCCAAGAATAAGATGACTAAATTACCCTTATTGATTATAGAGTAATGAATAATATGTGCATTAATTATAGAGTAGATGATAAGAATAGAATTGAAAAAATAAAATAAAATCTTATTGGTTTTATAAAGTGATAAATTTTTTGATTTTTTTTTTCTAAAAACGACAGATAAAAAGAAATGGAGTGAATAAATAATAATAAATTTCTATTTATATTTTATTGCTATTTCAAAATTTATTTTATTGTATAATACTTAACTAGTATATATATATATATACTCTTTAAATAGATAATAGATATTTTAAATATATAATATTTAAAAATATATATTTTATTGCTAATTAAAGTTAAGCACCATTAGTTTGTAACCCATTATTAATGGGCTTTTTACCCTAATATGTTATTTTAAAAAAATATTTACTCAAATATGTCATATTTTTTAAAATTTATCAAGATATGACAATTTTTTTTATTTGTTGACCCACAATTCGGTAGTCAAATTACCGGATTTGTGAATTTTTTTTTGTTGAAGTTTTGAATTGAGGTAATCGAAAGTTTAACTATCGATTTTCATTATTTACCTAGGTACTATATTTGGCCATTATATATGTCCATGCAAGTTGCAATAAACCAAATGTTTTCTAACTATTTAATAGCAAATAAATATTTTCATTTTAATGCATTTATTTGATTTGATAGCCAAATTAAATGTAAAATTATGAAAAAAGAATTCTACATCTTGATTTGATTTATTTGGTATTTAATAAAATTGAATACTAAATTTTAAATTAAATAATTTAAGTATTGAATTTTTAGAGTATAAAATGATTTAAATAGTTTTATAATTAATAATAT
>CATKHJ010056717.1:0-13090 GCA_949750685.1 Vernicia montana
GAACAACCTAAGGGTTTTGAATCTAAAGAAGGTTCCAAAGTGTGTAAGCTTAAGAGATCCATTTATGGACTTAAGCAAGCTTCGAGGAGCTGGAATCATCATTTTGATGAAGCAATTAAATCATTTAATTTCATCAAGAACAAAGATGAGCCTTGTGTGTACAAGAAGGTTAGTAGGAGTGCACTCACTTTTCTTGTCTTGTACGTGGATGATATTTTATTAATTGGAAATGACGTTGATATGTTAACAACTGTAAAAGTTTGGCTATCCAAAACTTTCTCCATGAAAGACTTAGGAGAAGCTACTTACATTCTTGGTATTTGGATCTATATAGATAGATCGAAAAGAATGATAGGGTTGTCTTAAAGTCAATACTTGGAAAGGGTGTTGAAATGGTTCAACATGCAAGATTCCAAGAAAGGATTGTTGCCTATGAGGCATGTTATCCACCTTTCTAAGGCTATGTCTCCCAAGACACCTGAAGAAATGGAAAATATGGCCAAGATTGCATATGCTTCGGCAGTTGGAAGTCTAATGTATGTTATGCTGTGTACTAGGCTGGATATTGCTTTTGCTGTTAGTTTGACTAGCAGATACCAATCCAATCCAGGATTAGATCATTGGAATGCAGTCAAAGCTATCCTTAAGTACTTGAGAAGAACTAAGGATTTAGTTTTGATATATGGAGGAAATGATTTAAGGATAGATGGGTTCACAGATTCTGATTTCCAATCAGATATTGATGATAGAAAGTTTATCTCTGGATTTGTTTTCACCTGTAATGGAGATGCAGTATGCTGGAAGAGTTCCAAGCAATCAACTACTGCAGATTTCATTACAGAAGACAAGTATATTGCTACATCTGATGTTGCAAAAGAAGTTGTTTGGATTCAGAAGTTTGTAACAGAACTTATAGTGCTTCCTTCCATTGAATCGGCAGTGTACATGTGCTGCTCCTTTTATAAGAAGAAGAGCACATGTTTTTTTTGGATCGAAACGATGTGGGATTTTTATCCCACACTAGTTCTCGTTTTCTTTTTATTTCAATGTTATACTATTATTTTTAATGGCTAATATTTTTTAATAAAAAAATTCATTTTATGCATATGATCTATCATTATAAAACTCTTATAGTATATTATAAGTTAAATTTAATATTTTATAGTAATTATTATAAAAATTATAAATTCGAAGTATCTAAAATTGATTGATAATAAACTATTTTTTTTCTTTTTTTTTTTCATAACTATTATACAATGTTTATATATTAATATCTTTCAAGTAATAAGTCCATTTTCTATATATAACCTATCATTTCAAAGCTCTAATCACATACTATAAGTTTAAATTATTGTTTTACCAGATTTATGATTAAAACTATAAGAATTAAATGCTTAAAAGTGATTGACAATCAACTATAATATATGATACTATCAATTTAACATCATCATCAATAAAATTATATGGCTCAATAATAACATCATCATCAGTGAAATACTATAAATTATTTTCCTTTTGGATTTAAACCGTGACATATTATTAATATTAGTACTATATAAATTATTACCTTTTTATGAAATTTTAAAATAATATTAGTATTATACAAATTATTATTATTATTATTTTAAATTTAGCTTGCACTTACAAAATTTTAATGTAATAACTAATTTGAAAATGAAATTTTATAATTAATAAAAATTGAATTTTACTTATACATTATTGAATTTCCTTAAAATGTGTTACTAATTCAATATCAATATATATATAAAATAATCATTTTAAACAGTTCTAGTTTCAATTCGGGATGATTCAGTACTGTTCTCGGTATGGATAATTACTAATCTCTAAAACCGTATAAAAAAAAATTCGGAATGATTCGGTTTGGAAAAAGTCAAACGGTCAACGAATATTTTCAATTTTGGATATTTTCGATTCAATTTTTCGATATGATTTGATATCTTTAAGTCTTGTGTTCAGCACTAACCAAAATTTCCCATTTGAATAGCCCATAAGTCCTCTCCTCACTGACCCAACCCATATATCCTTGCCAATGTCAACCAGACCCACTTCCTTCTCAAATCGCTCGGCCCTCAAAATCAAAATTGCCCATGTGCCAGAATTGGGTGAAATGGAGAAAGAGGTGGAGAATTTATACAAGGTGGTGGTGAGAATGGAAGAGATGCACGAGGAGGATGAGAGGCAATTGAAGGAGGAGGGATAGAGGATTAACGTCAGGGTTCATAGGGATGTTGTGAGAGAGTTTGATGTATATATGATATGGATTCAGCTCTCCCAATTGGCAAGAAAATATATAAAAACAATGAAAAAATCCTAATCCTATACAAATAAAAATGAAACAGATTAAGATTTTCTGCTATTTGTGCAAAAATAACTTGTCGTCATTATTTAATAAATAATTAACCACCCATTTTATAAAAATTCAAAATTTAATTTCTAATAAAATCTTGACCGCAATGCCTTGATAATCATATTTCAGCAATTCAATTAGATGTAAATTCTGAAACGTTTGGCTAATATATAGTTCAATATATTATATATATAGTGATCACAGCATTGGTATATAACAAAAAAAAAAAATATTATTATACTAAGAATATATATGCAATAGCCTATCATCAAATACTAACCTCCGCAGAACCAATTAATTAGAAAGGGGAGACAAGAAGAGAAGTGAACATGTTCATGAAAGCTACCTCCATTTGAATTTCTCAAGTGGGCTAGCTGCAGATGAATCATTGAAAGAAAAACAGGTCCTGTTGAAATTAGCACAAAATTGTGGAACATGATGGGAACTTTATTTGTATCTTAGGAGCGGTTATCAATTTAATGAGGCAGAGGTTTAAAAAATTGCAGATAATTCACATCAATTTTGAAGAAATAATAAGAACAGTATTATCAATTCCCTTCCCATGCAAGCAAAGTATAGACATAGAATTAATTTCACTTGGTTAATTATAGGGCATAATATATATATTTATTTTGCTATTGGAATATTAGAATGCCAAACTCATATATGCTGAAAATTTTATGAAAAAGATCTTGACCATTTCTATGCACCTTGGATTGGCTTCTCCTTTGTTTCAAAGCCTTGTGATCTACCCTATTTCCATTGCAACATAGATCATCAAATGGTGCTAATGATTATAAAAGTAAGCTTAATGGCTCTAGACTTTTGAATTTCATACATGATACACATGTTGTAGTTTTGAGGCCTTTCCTTTAATAATTTTTTGCATATATAAGGAAAAAAATAGAGTAGAAATGGAATATGATTTTTTTTTTTTTTTTTTAAATTAATCCTGATTAGAGCAACTCTAGTAATATTGAACCAAAACTTATGGTGAATATAATTGTTTCATGTGATGTGAGATGATTGTTCTTTAGTACTTGGTCGATGGAGAAACACTTTAATTAACTATTATGAGTTGATAATATTAATTCAAGAATATATATATATATATATATATATTACTGAACTCAATCGGGTTCCAATAATACAAAGAATATAATAAGCTATACCATCAAAATATTTCTACATATATATAGTTCTGATCATTCTTGCCAAGAGCAGATTTTCGAAAAGTTTAAAGATTTAAAATAGATGAAGTCTTATGTAAAGTAATATATATATTCCTCTTACAAAAAAAAAAAAATAAAAAAATTACAATATTAATTAAGCTGAAGCTAGGAAAGCCATAAAAATTTCTTAGTATGAAAAGAGAGAAAAAAATTAAAAACCTCTTTATATGGGATCTCAGAAGAATTCTCTTGTATTCTTAGTTGTTGTTGTTGATGTTTCATGAGGCTCAGGCCCTAACCGAAGCTCAAGGTCCAGTACTTCTATCTGGGTCGTGGATCCATAGCCAAATTGCATCTTCTTATCTTCTTCCTTATCAGGACAAGTACCTAACTTTGTATCTTTGTTCACAGGAGAAATACTGGTGGGTGTTTTAGGAATACAATAATTACTAATTCCCTCTTCTTCATCACTAGATTCTAATAGACTAACATTTCGATGATCAGGCGGATTGATGGACTTTGTGATGTCGAGGGAGAGCAGATTTTCATCATCAGAAACTTCTCTAAGCTTTGCCCTATCTTTTCTATGGATGTTCATATGACCTCCTAATGCCTGTGCATTAGAGAAGCCTTTCTTGCAAAAGGAACATGTAAAAGACTTTACAGGACTACTACTAGAATCCCATTGCAGCTCTTCTGAGCTCCATATCATTTTTTCTTCAGAGTTATTAATCTCCATTAATTGAAGTAGCTACAAATTCAAAGAACAAAGATACAGAGAGAGAGAGAGAAAGAGAGAGATGGTCAACTGGTCGGTTGTGATAGAGGTTTTCAGCTAGAGGAAGAAGCAAGCATGCTTTGATGCTTAATTAACTAACTTAATTACATGATATATTAGATTTTATGACAAAAATGCCCTTCTAGATTTAAAAGATCAAGAGATAAAGCTTTGAATTAGTTAATTTTTTAATTTTAATTGATCCATATGTTTTAGTTATGGATGAGAAGATTCATTCTTAGAGTATATTTGTTTAACAAGTCAGTAATGGCATGCGGAACTAATTAAATAAGAAAAGGAGCAATAGTTTAAAAACTAAATAAATAATTATCTGGTTCAGTAATTGTTTTGAAGAAGACATTGAATTTTTTACATATTACCTTTATTTTCTCTTTTTATGGAGATTTTTTTTAATTAAAAAAAATTAAATAGATGAAATTGAATGTACAATAGATCAATAATCTTCTCTATTAATAATTTTTATTAAATTAATGAAAACGGTAATAATATACAAAATATTTCATTTCAAAATTTTCCATTTATCATAATTTTAAAGTGGGAGGAGACTTGATTGACAACTAAAACCTATTTAATTAAATAAAATTATGTTTCCTTGAAAAAAAAAATTAAACTAAAATCGTGACATAGCTAACGATGTAAGTGCGAGTCATGCTACAGGTTGAGTTTTCGGGGGATAATGAATGCCGTACAAAACTATACTTACATATATGATATATATCATGATGGTTCTTCTATATAACTATTTATATACTAGACAAAATGCTTGACTACTGCATGGGAAGTTATTAAATATATTACTAGATATTATTGAGCAAGTGGTTTTTTTTTTTTAATGATCAACATTGTCCTTGATTTGGTGTTTTATATATATATATATATATATATATATATATATATATATATATATATATTGAAAGGTATAAACACACATGAATAGATAAATAACACGTACACAACTTAAAATCATGATAATTTTAGAGAAATTAATAACAAAAGATGATTTCAAGGGAAGAAATTTCTTATTGAATCACTAATCAGCGCGCGAGTCTTGATTTTTTTTTTTTTAATTATCTTATTGCAAATTTAATCTAAGGAGAGATCAATTGGACAATTTGTATGTGTGTTCATTTTTCAGATCATTATTATTTTTTATGTAAGCTTATTAATTAGGTGAGCAATATGTAAGCAATTGTAGACACGGAAAATTGGTGTATATACCAATCCAATTAGATAAAAATATATGGAGTAAAAAATAGTATCGGTGTCTTAATTTTCACTTGGTAAAACATAGATAAAAGAGTATTATTGGTTAAAATATCTCATTACTAATTGGTTTGGTGTATGAGATAAATTTATATATCCAGTATAAGTAAGAATTTTCTGTGCAGACACTCCTTATAATTGCTAAATAGAATTGACATTATAATGTGAAATAATATGGATTGAATTAATAAAACTTTTAGTATTTGATAAAGTTCAAGATAAATTATTATATATATATATATTTTTATTAATTAACATTTGAATCCCTAATCTTGTACATTATATATGAAGCAATATTTAACATTATTGGCATATTTAGCTATTGCACTACTAATCTAATGACATTAATAGATATGCATATTGGCTAAAATTAACTGGTTATTTTGTTATAAAACTACTACATATCATTCATTTATAAAATACTTACCATTTGTATCATACTCATTATTTTTCTCTTTTGATGATCAATTTTTTTCCTTTTTTTTTCTGGTTACATCTTATGATTATTTTTGGGTAATATATAGATTAAGCACATACTTTTTTTAGATTTCATGTTTTCTTTTTTCTTTTTTGAATTCTTGATCTCTTATATTACGAATTATACACTTGATTATTGGATTATCAATACAATGATATTTTTTTTAAAGAATATTTTCTATTCAGAAGGAAAATAAAAAGATTAAAATTTAGATAAACAACAAAGTTAACGTATAACAAAATTAACAAAGTTAATAAGTAAGGTGATAAAAACTTCGAAAAGATAGATATTCGGAATCAAACATATATAAGTCTTAAATTTTATTTTAAATGCTTTTAGATTTCTAGTGTGTGTGTGTATATATATATTATAATGGTAGAAAAGAAAATTTATTATCCATAAAATTTGAACTTTTGGTAAAATTTACTTAGAGGTGTTTGATAATCCAACTTATTACTTAATTTAATATTTTCAGTACTTATTAATTTTAATATGATTTGATATTATAAAATGATCCCAATTTAAAATTTTTAATTAAGTAAAAAATCACTTAAAATATTAATTTAAAATATTTGACTTAAAATTTCTACTAAATACGTTCAACTATTGAATTTTTAAATTTTTTTTTATTAAAGTGACTTTTATATTTTTAAGATACCATAGTAGGTACCTCTATCTCAATTTTCTTTTTATTATAATTATTTTTTAAAAACTTAAGTCATGTTTGCCCTTAAATTTATTTTTTAAAAACTTATAAGAAATATTATATTAATATTATTGTTGCTTCTAAATTTTTTATTTATAATTTTTATTTATTTTTAATTTTAAAACTGTGTTTAATGGTTAAAACTTAAATATTAATATCACATGGCTAATTATGTCCAATAAAAAAAATTTAATAATTTTTAGTAATAATAATTATATATCAAACAGATTGATTATATTTACGCTTAAAAATTTTAGTATTTATTATATCTAGTGTTTAAAATTCAACGCTTAATTTTCAGTTTTACTAAATATCTTTTTTTTTTTTCTTGCCAAATATCACCTTACTTTACCAGACTTTTTTTTACATTATCCAGACTTGTACATAATCGTAAAATTGATCAAGCCGTTGAATTAGTAAAATCCAATTCTTTTAGGTGAAGAAATAAAGAATAAGAATAGAGACCATGCCAACAACAATAAAGCGCCAGTTTAGGAACAGTTAAGTACTCATAGTTTTGGCATAATCAAGAGTTACAGATAATAGTATTTATATATTAAATAAAATATAATAAAGTCAAGTAGAGATATAGATATCCCATCAGTAAGGCAACAACAGCAATTTGGCTTCATGCTAATGTTTGGATTGAAGAGAACATTAGCAAATATTATTCTTGAGTTGGAGTAAGTAATTCGAGATATTGCATTATAAACCCCAATAATTTTGTTTAGAATTTTCTTCAAATAAATTCAATCTTTTATTATAATTATTTTGGCGGCTTCTGGAGACATTAGCAGTCCATTGGATATATCTTAATAATCCTTTACAATTGAAGAGGTTAAGTCTCTGTCTCTTTGTCTCTCTCTGCAACTCCAAAGGTTCTTAATTGTTATATAGGCTTTTTAGCCAAATTTGGCTTTCAACTAGGTCCAAGCTTTGACCTACATAGAGCCAATATATAAACTTGACAAAACAAATACTTCTCTTATCCATCCTTTGCCGAATTCCCAGGTTTTTTTTATTTTTTTCCTTATTTTTAGCGTTAAGCTTCCAAATCTCGTACTCTTTAAATGACAAATTAAGATTATTAATTTCAATAATATTTTAGTAAATAACATGGTTTATATATAGTTTGTAAAATTTTATATTTATTTATTATTAACCATATAATTTATTTATTTTCCACGAATGAAAATTGTCTCTTCCATTAAAAAAAAAATCAATAATGTTTTAGTAAATAATTCAGTACCTACAGGCTACAGGTGCACAGATATGCTATTTTCTAGCGTAGCAAAACCTTATATATATATTGCCATGAAATTATATTATAGAAACCAGCAAAGCTTTAGAAATTAAAAAGTTGCGGAACAATGTAGAAGGACGAAATTGTATAATGAATAAGTAGTTGGTAAAATTATAAACTTTTATGTATCAAATTTTCATTTGTAAAACCTAATAATTATGACGAAATTACAATCTGACAGCAATTTGGCTTCATGCTAGTGTGGGTGTGTCTGCGTGTGTGTGTATATCTGTGTGTGTTTGTATATAAATACGTAAAATATTAATCATTTGCACGATTTGTAACAATTTATCAAATTTGATAACTTATATTTGTTTTAGGGTTTGATGATACATAATTATTATAATAAAGTAATTGAAACGTGAAAGTAAAATCAAGTCTTTGGCAAAAAAAAAAAATAAATAAATAAATAAAATGAAGTAGTAATTATTAAGCAAACCCTATGTGTGATGAAATCATACTCCAATATTGACATTTTACAAGTGAATTTTGTAAATCCCACATCACCGTCGGTTACGACTTAGGTGGGCTCAACAGCTCCATGACGTGGCAAAATTGGATGGTCCAACTAAGCATTCTCGCATGATGCAATGACGACATATCTCTGATAATGACACTTATGCCTTAGCTATTGCCGATATTAATTAGCAGTATATAATATATAATTATTTATACATTTCGTTTGGTGTAGTTAAACTTATATTTATCCATAGCCGTCCAAAATCATGATATAATATATGTAACGTTTGATCAGATGGCCGCTAGTGCATGAATTTGGGTCCTTTTTAGTACCTTCAATTCAATGTATTGACGTGGCAACCGACTGTTTCATCATCACTTGATAAGTAATATAATATTAATAAATAAATAATTATATATGCGAATTTAAAATTTTATTAATACACGTGTATAAAAAAGATGTGTCCGGACCAACCGACAGTCACATTATTTTTTCAGAAAAAATAAAATTGATTTGTTTAATGTTCAATCTATTTAATAAGTAAAATATGTGTATCTAATTATCTATCTGCTTATACACAGCTTGTCCCTCATTCGAAGCTATTACGACTTGCCGATAATGAAAGTTACAAGTAGGAGAGAACTCACGTCTTAATTAGTTTTTGAGTCCTCATATTTTACTGATTAAAGGTCTTTTTTAAATTCATCCCTCACATATATATATCTAATTATCTATAATATAGATAAAAATTGGAATGGATGAAAAACATTTGAACGGACGGAAAAATGATATATCTAAATTTATTATTTACAATTAAAATTAGATAGACATAAAAAGACATGTAATTAAAATAAATATTAATTATAATTAGATAATACTAATAAATAAATCAAATAATATATTAATTTTATTAGATAATATTAATAAATAATTAAATAATATATTAATTATTAACATATAATATTAATAAGTAATTAAAATAATATTAAAAATTTAATATATTATTTGATAATACTAACAAGTAATTATTAAAAATAATATATTAATTATTATAAGATAATACTAATAAGTAATTAAAATAAGATTATAAATTCAATATATTATTAGATAATACTAACAAGTAGTTAAAATAATATATTAATTATTATTGAATAATCATATTTTTTATACCAATTACTTAAATATTTATGAAAAATATAAATTGATATTTACATCATATACTAATGTTTATGAAAGTGACATTTTTAATAACTTAAAAAATGAACATTATTGCTTTTGAGAATTTGTTTCAATATGCTATAATGAATTTTTTTTAATGGTTATTTTCTTTTATTTTTTTTTGAAAAAAAATCATAAAAAAATTTTAAGTGTAGAATTTAATGATATATGTTCTTTTAATCTTCTTTTTTTCCTTCTATTATATTCAATTAGCACCATAGAATTTTCATATGTATTTCATTTATGTTTTTATTTTTTATTTCTTTAATTCAGCTAAATTTTAAATTGAATCTTTACTTCTCCACTTTATAATAATAATAATAATAATAATCACAAAATATCACGTGCAACGCAAATATTCAATGTCTAATTTTAAATAAAAATCACAATTTATTTGGAACCCTCAATCTGTTATAAAAGGAAAAGTCAAATCTAAAAGAAAAGTTGATAACTAAACTTAATTATAGGGCGATCTTAGTCGAATTAGGGCCATAGACGAAAAGAAAAAATAAGTAAAATACACTTATAAAAAAATAAGATTCATATTGATTCAAAAACAATTGAGAAAAAACAAAAGATAATGGACGAAATAATATTATATCAATCTAGAAATTTAAATTGCTCATAAACCTCCTAAAATTTTTATTTCATATAATAAGGTCTCTCAAAATTTTAATTAAATAATATATTTTTCTTAAATAACAATATATAGAAACCCATAAAAAATAAGTAAAATACACACACACACACACACACATATATATATATATATAATTAATACTACTTACCATATGGGCCCTCACAAATTTGGAGCTCTAGACACAAGTCTTAATGGTCTGCTCCTAAGATTGGAGCTGCTTGATTAACATGTTATTAATGAGCTTTAATCCAATAGTATTAAAATCATATGCAATGATATAATAGTATAAGTTTGAATCTCAATTTACACTCAATCATTAAAAAAATAAAATAAAATAAACTTAGCTAAGTTTAAATCTAGTCCAATTGAAGGCTTCTTTTTTTAAGAGAACTTGGGCTAACTAATTAACTTGATATAATCATAATGGAGATTTCAAGAAGGTAATTTAATTTCTGGAAGGAAAAAAAAGTGATTTTGTTTTTAATTATGAATGATTATATATGTTTGAATAAGAGTGAATTGTATCAACCTTGAAATTTTCTTGGTCATATTGGTAATATTCATGATTCAAATAAGTGAATTGAGAATTAATAAAAGTTTAACCAATCAGATCAATTTATCAATACAATCATGTTCAAACTATATAAAAGTAAACAAACATGTTCATTTAATTTTAATTTAGATAATCAGTATGGTTAATATTGTGGATCATAAACTAAATTTAACACTTGGAGTTTTTTTTTTTTTTTTTTTTTAATGAATGAATGAATGAACATTTGGAGTTTTATAATACCATAATTAGGGATGATAACGGGTCAGTTATGAGGTGAGTTTTGCAAGACTCGATCCGTTTAAAAAATAAAATATCCGTCCAGCTTCGGTCAGGGCGGGTATACCTCTTTATATTTCTTTTTTTATTTTTTTAAAATTTTTAATGTTATTTTCTCATATATATATATATATATATTTTCCTTCTACATATCCATACAATATAATTTATATTTCACATAAAAAAATAAATTATAAATTTTAAAAAAATATAAATTAAATACATATAGTATTTAAAAAATATAAATATATATTATATATATATAATCGGGTAGAGTTATACCATTACTTAAATTCGACTCGGGTATAAATTAAAAAATCTGTCCCGTCTCATTTATTAAACGGAGCGAAGCGAATATCCAGCAAGACGGATAAAATTGTCATCCCTAACCATAATATATCCTAACATGACTGTAGCCAACACTAAATATTAGAGGCCAAAATAAGAAGACTGAACACTAAAAAAATGTTAAAAATTTTATCATATTTGACAATTTTTGTTCTGGTTAAATTGAATTAGATTCTTATATCTTCAAAACAACCAAATCAAATAGTTTAATTAGGTTATACCTAAGAGTCAAAACTAACATAGAAGTAAGAAAATCATATTTTTAATTTAAATCGGATTAGAGTGCTTCAGTTTTGATAAATTTTATGAAACGTAATGTTGTCGGTTGGTTTTGGGGCTTATTATAAGACTTGAAGGATGATTATTTTAGGCTTATAGCCTAATAATTTAAGAAACTTCTAATTTAGGAAAAAAAAAAAAAAGAGATAAAATAAAGGTACCAAATGAAAGCAACATTTAAAAGATAAAAAAAATGGTAATTAATTTTGGCTAAGCCCAGTCATTTTTTATCGATGAGCACGCTAGTAACCCTTCATGATGCCCTCGAGTTTGGATCGCCATGCGCCAGTGGCTTGCAAAGAGAAGTAAAGCCCTTTGAAAAGACCAAAGTGTAGGAGTTTTTTTTTTTTTCTGAAAAATAAATTGTTTGCAAGGTGTAATTTTTTAAAAAAATATTTTTTCGAAAAATAACTTACATGAGTGTATTGAATTAGAAGAATTAAATATTTTTATGAACTTAAAAAGTTATGTGTATTCAATAATAACTTTAACTTTTAAAAACTCTATAAAATCAAAATGTATTCAATAATAATTTTTAAAAACTTTAAAAAAGTCTATAGAAATTAGGAATATTCAATTACAATTTTTATAAAATTTATAAAAGTTAACTGGTATTCAAAAGTCATTGACTTTTATAAATAATAGACTTTTGTATATTTTCATTGACTTTTTATATATGGTATGAATAAAAAATATCCACAATTCTCTTTTACTTCCTCTTAATATTTCAACCGATTTTTTTTTAAACCACATACAAAAAATAAAATAAAATATTTCACAACCTTCAAAAACGAAAAAAAAAACTGACACACAACATATAAACTTATAATTGATAGGAATATGTTAACGGGTGGGTGTCTAAACACAATTATTTAATCAAATTAACATTTACAAATAGTTTAAATTTAAACATAATTTTTAAAAAATTTAAAATGTTATCCTCTTTTTTCTTTTTTTAAATAGAATATGTAATTTATATACATAAAAAAAATTATATAGAATTATCATATAAATTTAAATTAATTATTTAATTGACTAATCATATGCAGTGTGTTTGTTTTTTTAGATTATTATTAATGTGGCTTTATTTTTTTATAATTGCAATAATAGGTTTGTTTCATTGCAAACTTTATATCTTAATTTTTGTTATTTGAACTTCTTAATGTCAATAATATTTTATATAACATTAAGAAGTTAAAATAACTTAAAAATAAGAATTATTATAAT
>CATKHJ010056779.1:0-14836 GCA_949750685.1 Vernicia montana
TTAGAAACTGAATTAATTAACTTGTTCTGATCCTCTTTTATTTGTCAATTAAACTTGACTTAATTAACAATTTGGTAATCAATCTTGTTTAATTAAAATCAATCAACTCGCCTTTTAATCAATGAACTGAAACATGATAAAAGGTTCAGACTAAAACAAATCTCCTTCGCAAGAAAGCGAACTACATGGATTTTGATTTCTATTCGAAGGGATATGTAGGCATGCTTGTCTGAAAAGTATCAAATCCAATTAAAATGAATCTTCCTCTTCTTTCACTTTCTTTGTGTAATTTTTTGCTTTCTTTCATTTCTTTATTTAATTGTTATTTGTTATTTGGATTTATTTTGGGGAATGTGTTGTTTTCCTAGAATCCCATAAGGTCTAGAGAAAGTATCCCCTATTTTGGTTTATTTTGTAAATTTAATATTTGCTTTCTTTATTTAATTACTTTAATGCTTATTTTCTTTATTGCTTTATTTTGTTTTAATCCATTCATAATTGTTCATATATTATAATTGTTCATGAAATCATTTTTAGCCATTGTGTATTAAATTTGCTAAATCAATTAAATGAACCGAAAACCTAGTCCCCGAATCCTCTTTGGTAATCGAGGGCTAGTGCACTTTTTCATTGGAAAATAATTGGAGTCAATCAATTGGGTTTTTTCCTTAACTTTTCCCAATAAAAAAATAAATTAAGGTGGCTACTCCGAAGTCAATTTTCAAAATCAACCAATCCGAACCCAAGGATTTTATCGTGAGTTCAAACCCAAATGAGCATTTCGATCCCCTCTAGCGGATCGGACCGGTGCTCAGGTGAGGCCTCACATCTTCTAAGAAGTCTAATTGATATTCCTATATGAGGTGCAGTAACAAGGCGAGGTGCTTCCACCCTTTCAGTAACCGGAAAGGTAGGGTTAGAGGCTTTCACAAGTCTTCGCCTTGCAACAGGCGCCTCTACCCTTCTTTGAAGTTGTTCGACTTGAAGCTTCTTAGCTTGTTTATTAGAATCCTTATTTGGTAGGGGGCCAAAGTCAGCTTCGACTCGTACCCTTAACCTCCCAGTAGAAGGATCTACAATTAGCAGCTCTGAGGTAGGAATGTAAGCTCTGGGAGATACCCTCTCTGTCACTTTCAAAATATCCTGATAATGATTAGGATTCTTCGCCTTGACTGCAAATGCAAATACAGCGAAGCTCAAAAAAAAGCACAAGTATTGACAATTTCAATACGGGATATAATAATAAAGCTTTACGAACGAAGATGTACCTTGGACATCTGTAAGGCGTAATCTTGGGATAGGATTTCCTTCAGCATCTCTCAAATGTATGGCGAACCCCATCTTTTCAGCATCATACACATATCTCTCGCCAACGAGAGTATTGAGGTCTTGCTTTTCATTATCAATCAATAGCTCTGGCCATTCATTTAGGCCTTCAACGGGTAGCAATAAATGGCTAGGAAACCCGAAACCTGTAGATTTGGAGCCGAGACCGTCAGTAATCTCAACTACTCCAAATTTTTTCTTCCAGTCTTTTATTTTCTTATCCTTGCCTACAAAAAGGCCTCAAAGGGGTCTGGCGGAGGTCATATACACACCAGGGGACCCTTGAGCACTTAGAAGGCGAAAGAAACATTGGAAGAGATGGGCAGTAAGATGAATTCCATAAGCGAAGCATAAGACTTCGAAGCAATGCATGTCCCTAATGGAATTAGGAGTCAACATCATCGGATTGATCTGGAAATAGTTGAAGCATCCCACCATGAATTTAGTAAGAGGGAATAAGAGACCAGCTTCCAATTGATAATATATGATGATGTAATGACCCAAATCCTTGGGGAGTACAATGTCTTGGTCACTCGAGTAAACTCTCTCATGAGGTTGGGTAAGGCGAAAGACAAACTTCTCATTGAAATCCAGATTGTCACTGTAGGCTGTGAACTCACCAATACGACCAATAGGCTCGATCTCTCCCCAAACTTGGTTGAGGATTTCTTGGAATTAGACAGCACTAACCCTGTCTCTCCTGGGGTAAGTATCTTTCTTGGGAGCCATTAAAGTTAAATATAAGAAAGAGAGAAAATTTTTGAAAATTTTGAGAGATGAAAGGAAACAGAAGAAATTTCACAATCAAAGGCAGTAAATAGGAGCTCTAAAGTGATGAATTGAGAGGTTTATATAAGGAAGAAACTCTTACCAACCGTAGCTCAATAATGAGTAAACCTAAAAGGTGGTTATCAATTTGAAAATTCTTTGAAAATCATACCAGTTCAGTGCCACGTGGACACACCTGCATTTGAAAAGACATGCATTTAATGGAGAGCTCACTCAGCTGTTAAGCACATTAAATGAATCAGAGATAATTGATATGCCTCAGGTGATAGCTATTGGTGTAGATTGTGCAATCAGTATAAGTGCTTTGCCTTTGGTGAAGTGGGTAAAAACTCCTTCGACTATATATGGCATATCTTTGAACAAGATTGATCAAAAGATGAAGTGTTTCTATCGAAGCTCTGTCGATGCTCGTCACTTCAAAGAAACAATAAGGCCTCTGATAAGAGACAAAAACAACTAACAATATGATGGCCCAAATTTATCATAAGCCCACTATGATACAGTGTCACAGTAGAGCAAGAGAAGATGAAGACTAAAAAAAGGCCCATAAAAGAAAAGCCCAAAGGATCTATCCTCACTACACTAAAGTGAAGACACCATTTCGCCCTTCACCAAAGCTCTTCGCCCTTCTTACAATAAATGCAGCTTGTTCAATAAGTTTCTTAAAGAAAGCTGAGGTCACAAAGCACCTACGTTATCTTGCTTTTGTCAGAAGAAAGTCATACTTATGCGGCATACCCACGCCTACTTCTACACCGACTACCTGCCATTTAATAAGGACAGGTGCAGACCTTATCTTTTAGAGCCTAAATACCGACTCCATCAATCAAAATGTATTTTATCTTTCCCCATTTACCCTTTAACCTAAGGGGCTTGGGGCATATAAAAGGAAAGAAGGAAAACACAATGAGGTCAGATGGAACTCTACACTTCTCTTATCTTCTTTCTTTTCACAAAAATCATAAAACCTATACTGACTTGAACGTCGGAGGCTCTTCGCCAGGCAATCAGCCTGACCCTCTTGACTTTGTCTATTTATACAAGGCATCTTGATCAAAGCCCAACAACTAAGTTCCAGTCCAAAAACAATACTTGTTGATTTAGCTCTCATCATGCATAAGTCTTTGAAGTGGAGTTTAAGCTCAACAAGATCAACTTCTAATTGTAATATGGGTCAATGAGCCCAATTAAAAATAGACCACAAAAATAAGAGTTTATCAATCACACAAAATTGTGGGCATTATAAAGATGATTAGACACAGAGAAACAAAACCGCCCCATTGATTAGTTGGATGATAATTATTGAGAAGAATAGTTATTATCTCTTATATTATATAATCCATAATTATTCATTTAGCTTTTTTAAATTTTTTAAAAAATAAAAACTTAATTAAATAAATCTCTTGTGAAAATAAATTAATTAATCGGTAGCCCTTATGGATTTTCTATTTTTCAAAATTTTAGAATTCGATCTATTAAAATCACTAGCTTATAGCTTAAACTTCAATTTTCTATTTTCTATTTCCTATTTTCAAAATTTAAACAAATAAAACATACCATTAACGTTTACCAATTGGGTCAACTACTCAACAAGCCCGAAGAAGCACCTTTCAGAGTAAATATTGAGGGTCCAAATGAATGGAACATCTCCTTGTATTTGTAAAGAGTAAGTAATGGGCTCGTGGCGTCAAGCCACAATCATGGACTAAGTCAAGTGAAATAATTTAGATTTAGATTTTGACTCTAAATTCACAATTAATAATATTATTATTATTATTTTAAACATTGGAAGGTAGAATTTAAGATCATGATGTTGGAAATGATTTGTTTCTGAAACTTTATCATTAAATAAATTTTAATGATTAAACAAATAATAATATCAAACAGACTTGGTGTATATTATTAGGATATCAATAATATAATATGAAAAAAAAGTTTTATATTAATTAAATATAAATATATTAAGTGATTAATATAAAAATAGATTTTCCAACGTTAACAAGTTAACTTTAAGGTTGGTTCTCGCAAAATATATTAAAAATTCAATATGATATCAGAGCATAATTGATTATTACAACACCTCGTTATATCATAATTCGTACTTAGTTCAGTTCTCTTTATTCTTCATCCGGTATGAATTTTTCTTGAATTTTTAATTCTTTCGTCTGGTATGAAGTGTTCCTCAGATTTTAAATTCTCTTGACCCAGTCCCATATCATAAATTTGCAAGTATTAATTGAGCTTAATAAAAATTATCTTGGCTAAATTGACACTTGAGGGGTTGTTGAGAATATAATATGGGAAAAAATCTCACATTAATTAAATACAAACATATTAAGTGATTAATATAGAAATGAACTCCCTAACCTTAATAGCTAGCTTTTAAGATAAATTCTCTTAAATCTATATTAAAAAAACTCAATATGATATCAGAGCATAATCGATTCTTACAACACCCCGTTATATCATAATTCAGACTGGATTCAATTCTTTTTTTTTGCCCGGTATGGATATTTCTCATCGGGTTTCAAAATTTGTTCTTTGTCTGGTATGAATTTTCCTTGAACTTTTAATTCTTTTGTCTGGTATGAGATGTCCCTTAAGTTTTAAATTCTCTCTTGGCCTAGTTCATATCATAAATTTGTAAGTATTAACTGGGTTTAATAAAAAATTATCTTGGCCCAATTGGTACTTGAGGGGACTGTTAAGAATATAATATGGAAAAAAATTACACATTGATTAAATACAAACATATTAAGTGATTAATATAAAAATTAACTTTCCAACCTTAACAAGCTAGCTTTTAAGATTGATACTCCCGAATCTATATTAAAAACTCAATAACAATGATTAAAAAAAAAAAGAAAAACAATATAAACAGTTTTACGTGGTTTAATATCTCAACAGACCTACATCTACAATTTCTTGAAAGAATAATCTACTAAATCAACATATTACAATTTTTTAATAAACAAAATTGCAAACTCTCTAATAATATCATCATAAAAACACTTTACTAATGCACTTTTTGGCATACCACTCAATAATCATTGCTGCTATAATTCTCCTCACTCAATTAAAAAAAAAAAATTACTTTACGTAGGAAATAATCATCCACTCAATTGATAAATATTTCTCATATACAAAATAAAAATAAATAAATAAAAAGTTTCTTCCAATAATCTCATTAGAATTTTGAGTCACAATTAATCCTCTATATATATATATATATATATATATATATATATATATATATATAACAACAGACAAGCAGATGTGTCAGTTCATACACTTGCTAGGGCGTCTCATTCTTATACTTATGCCTATGTCTCATTTGTGATTCCTCCCCTCATTGAGGAGTCTGTAACGTTGGATTTATTATCCTTTTCTTAATATATTTCTTTTATTTAAAAAAAAAAAAAAAAAAAAGTAGCACTTTCTTTTTGTCCTCTTATAATCCCTCACTTCAATTAGGGATTAGGGATATATAGTTCATATGAATTAAGAAATTGAATCGAGGCAGTTATATATTTCCTTCTTATAATTCTTACATAAAAGTGAAAATTTTCATCATATTAAAAAATTAATAAAGATTTAAAATGAAAGTTTTTCCACACTCTTAAACGGTGAGACAAGACCAAGACCTGACTAAGACTAACCAAGTTTGTCTCTATTGATATTGATATCTGGATTGAGTATTTTGATTTGGCATTTCTCTAAATATTGTATCTTTTTATTCAATTTAATCAATCACAATTTTATATTTTAAGAAAGAGTAGTATTAGGTCTTTTAGTTTAGATACATAAATATTTTTTTAATGTGTCAGAAATTTTTAAAATTGTCGAATATTAAAATTTGAAAATCTAATTTCTTAGATTATATTAAATTATTGAAATACACATTAATTATATATATAAATTGACAGCACTAATTGATATGAATAAATTTTGCACATTAGAATTTGTACACAAACAACTAATTTAACACACTTAGATTAAGCTAATTATAAGCATTTATTTTCCCCACTCCATAGTTCATTTTGTGGTGAAACTGAAGATTTCCCATATAAACTGTCAAGTGGTCCTCTTTAGTCTATTAGATGGGTCAAAAGTAGATATTATTAGATCTTCGATCTTTGGATTGCTAAGTTGCTATATATAATTTTTATTTTTATTTTTATTTTGTTGCAGAACTTTAATCTCGATGAAAGAAATGGCTTGACAATGCGAAGCCTGAATTGAGAGAAAACAGAGGCTCTCTTAATTAGCATGGAAGCAGTGCCTTTTGCCTGTCAAAGATGATTCTTTGGACCACATGCATATTGCAATTGCAATTGCAAATACCCCTACCTTCTCTTTGCCCAATTTCAAATATATTTATTTTTTTTTAAAAATGAAAATATACATTTGGGAGGACCCCTTCATGATTTGTCATAGCTCATCACATTTCCATTAAATTATATAATAAGATCTTATTGCAAGCACTATATATATATATATATAATTGATAAGTTTGCATTTTTTTTCTTTTTTTTTTTATAGTATGGAGAAGGGGATTCATCAATATAGTGAGATTCAAACTCTATTGTTTATTTTTAAAGTGGTCTTATTTTATTATTGATCTCCTAATAATTTAGAAAGTGTATTTAAGTAAAAGAAATTCATTATATTTATTATGTATTAAGTTACGTTGTTTAATTTCTCTGTCCCTGTATGTATTTATGCATTTTAAAAAAAAAACATATATGTGTATTGCATGTGCAGTATGTGTATCTTCCATTTATGAGAATCTATTTTTTCGTGATTAGGCTAACGGAGAGTGAACTGGAATTTTGGACTCCCACATCGGTAGTGTAGTGTGTGTGGGGATGTAAATATTAGCGTGACTCTTAAAAATTACTAAATTTTGAGTTGTATACGTATTTCTTTCCTGTCTCTGTGTTATATATATATATATATATATATATATATATATATTATTTTTACTTCATAATTAAATTAAACGTGTAATTTTATTAACTTAATTAGAATAGGAATGAGAAACTTGTACCTTAAAGGTAGAGAAAGGATGATACAAGTTTGCTACTCATTATTTTAGGTTTTCTTAAGTAATTAATTATTTTTTTTAATAGAGATAGTAAATAAATTGAGTCGGACTAATTTGAATGGTGTCACATTTCAAATTCAACTCAATTTAAATTTCTCTCTTATTTTTTTTTTTTCAATCGAATTTGAATGGATTGCTCCAAGAAAAATTTTTAAATGAAAGAAATGCTTAAAATTTAAATTTTTTATATCATACAAACACTTATTATTATTTTTAAAAGCTTAGCCCATAAGTAAAGACAATAGTGAGAAAATGGTGTGGCTTTGATGGCCCTTTTCATCTATTGTGGTACCACCAATTTGGTAATCAATCTCTTAATTAGGCTTTGATTAATGAGACAAACATATATATTTTTTCTTTAAATCAAAGGAATTGTCCAATCTACTTTTAAGAGTTAAAGCTAGCAAGTGATGAGTGTGGGCATGAATACAAATTAAAAAAGAGAGAAATAATTAAGTAGGACCCTTATGTTGGGGGGCACATAACAAACAATTTAGTGTTACATCAAAATTAGGGATATCATAGGACCTCTAATATCCCTACACCTTTCACAACAAATCATTCAATCTTGTGCTTTTTGGGGGGCCAAAATTTAATTTGCATATCATCTTAATTACATTATTTTGTTAGTTAACTATCAGAGAAGACAATTACTAATTAATTATAGTACATGTTTTCTTTTTTAAATAGAGAGAGAGAGAGAGATGGCAACAACTAAAACCACAAAATTCTTATTCCATTGGTGTAAAAAATCTTAATTGGTCAAAGCTTGTAGGCGAAAAATAATTAACAAAAAGAATTACAGCCTTTATTAAGAAGTTTTGCTTAGCACCATAAAATTAATATATATATATATATTTTTTTATCTCTACTCCTTTTGTAAAGGCATGATATTTTACTTAATTATTAAGATACTCATTAGTAAAAAGTTTGCTTGTAAAAAAAAAAAAAGAGTTTGAAATTGTTACTTAATTAATAATCACACAATTAATCCTATTATTGTTATTATTTGAGTTTGATGATGTGTCATTGAATTATAATAAATTTTTATAAAAAAAATTTAGTGAAATATTTGAATTCTTATAACCTATTCATAGAAATGATGTAAACCCATTAATTTTTTCCTTGGAAATTATTTTTTTAAATTATAACAATACAATAGTTTTAGACTTTTTTTTTTCTTACATATTTTGAAAATGAACAGGAAAATTCAAACATAATCAATGAATTAAACTCCAAAAATCATTAATTTAAACACGGCTTAGTTATAGGGGTTTGAAATACATAAATAATATTTTAAAAAAACACTTGGAAAACAAAATTTTAAACAAATCTATAAACATAAAATCTCGAACACTTCTAGGAATTTTAGTAAAGGACTCACAAGTTAATAAATTAATGAGTTTTTAGTTTAATAGTATTAAAATTGTACGTATTAAGAGATGTAATATCGCAATTCAATTCTAGTTGAAGTTAAATAAAAAAATCGGTGACAAAATTTATAATTGTAATATGATAATTATTTATTTTTTTATATAATTTCATTAATATTTGATAAATACACGAAGAATTTTGAATTTGAGACTTCCCATAATTAATTATCCTATCATTTTGAATTCTCTAAAAAAGAAAAGTTAAAAAGTTAAAAGATGTTAATAGTTATTATTTACCTACATAGTAGCAATAGAACGAATGTATATATATATATTATCTATATATCTTTAAGAAGATCAAAAGCATGGCATAGATAAGATTGTACAAATGATGAAAATGGATTATTATTTCTATCTTAAAGACAATTGTCATTTCTTTTTGGCTTCATTTCAGGTTCAATTTTATATTTATGCTTTTTCTTTCTTTCACCTTTCAAATTTTGGTTTATATTTAACATAAATGGATGCACCAAAATAAGGCCATAAACACTATGGTTTATGGTTATTATTAGATGAGAAAGTACCATCACATATCTTTACTTTTTTAAATATATAGGCTATCAAATCATTAGCCTTACATAAGTTAATTAAAGTAAGTAACATAAATTAAAAATATATATATTATTACTAGGAAAAAAAAAATGCTTTTACCCTGATGACGTTGAGATGATCTTCAATTAAGACAATTTTTGCTTCAACTCCGCCTACAATCATGAAAAGGAAGATTCCAGTTTTTTTTTTTTTTTTTTAAAGGAAAAAAAATGGAGAACAAAAATAGAGAAATCATAAGTCCTTAAAAAGAAAAAAAAAAAAAAAAAAAAGAAACAGAACTAATTGTGATAATTTCTTCAATTTTAGCACTATATTTAAGCTATGAAATTATAATTAATAATAATAATAACTATTTAATTATTGGCAATTTGGCATTACACATTTAGGTATGGTCTAAACATATATATAATTAAGTGTATATATAACATGAAAAATAAATTTAGAATACTTAAAAAAAAATTATTGAGCTACTGACCTATGAAGAGTTGTAGTCAATGGAAGGTCTTTGTAATCATACAAAGAAGGAAATGTCCAAGTAATTTGTGGTCAACAACTTTGGTCTTTGGTCTTAGAATAAGCTTTCTTAGTCATGTCTTTTTGAATATGGATTAACACATCTCAAAAAAAAAAAAAAAAAAAAAAAAAAAAAAAGAAAGAACTACAATGACTAAAAAACAAAAATACATATATATGACTCACTTTCACAAAAGATAGTCTAATTAACATGTTCTAGTCAAACATATTTTCCTAATTCTCTCTCTCTCTTAATTAATATGAAAACATGTACTTTTTGTTTGATTAATTGCATGATTTAACATAGAATTAGTATAGGCTTTGTGTTTGAATGATAATTAGTGCTTCATTACGCAAAATTCCACTAATTTTGTATGTGGTGGATGATGTAATGGATCAGAGCATATTAATTTATATATATATATATATAATCAAATCACCAATTTGTGACTTTTGGTCCAAGAGGCAAATAAATTAAATAATTAATTAATAGTAATAAAACCATGCAATTAGAGTTCAACAATAATAATAACAAGACACAATTAATACTTAATTAATTCTAGACAGTGATCCTCAAGCACCTAACTATATTCTTATTAGGTTAATATGAATGAAGATCACATTATGTATAAAAGGGACAAAGGAGAGACAATCAATATGAAAACTTTATATTATATGCACTATCAAATCTTGACATAAACTTGAACTATTGTGAGTTGTGACCTTTCATATAACTTTCTTGTTCTTGAGTCAAAAGAGCATAAAAGTATATACAGGGACATGCCCTCATTGATTGAGAAGAATGATAATATGATAGAGTAGAATTTTTTTTTATATATTTTTTATATTTATATTTATATTTTTATATTTATTTTTATATTTATATTTTTATTGACTTCGATTAAAAATTCAAACTCGAGATCTCACAACTCTGCATACTATTAAATTTCATTGATTCGTGCATACGTGAGCTTATAAGTAAAAATATATATATAAAGAAATAGACAAATTTTCGGTTATTATCCTCCCATAGCCCTAAGACATAGGGACCTTAAGACCTTGAATGATCGTTTCCTTGAGCTAGCTAGGTCCATCCTTCTCATCATTTTGTACTCTTATAGATTAATATTTTTGAATCAAATATGTGAAAAGAACATATAAATATAAATAAACTTCGTTTATTTCATGAAAATGATTGAAATGGAATAATTATTCATAACTTTTTAATTAAAATAACAATTATTTTACAAAATAATTAATTATTTTGGTAGTTCATATGGTTATAATTTAAGGGCATAGCTAGATAATGTTGATAATTGCCGCCATCAAAAAGATGTGAGACCTAATCGCCGTTTATTAGCTTCCTCTCTTTGTCATCGTTTCATTCTTTAGTGGTCTTCTGCTGTTGGGTTTATATGTTAGATTACATGATGAACTGATAATTTATATTCATGAATTGTTGTATATAAGAGAATTACAATGATATATTTATAGAGAAAATAAATAATAATGGTGCCTTGAATGGTGGAAGACTTGAAGGAACTTCACATGGAGTAGCTGGAGCTACACATGGGAGCTTTGACAATGGTAAGGTAGGTAGCCTATCATTGTTGATTCTTCTAATGGTGTTTTCACACTAACACCCTCCCTCAAACTCAAGGTGGTATCGTAGATGCCAACTTGAGATTGCTCAGTAGATGTGGAAAGCGGTTTGAAACAAAATACAGAATACATATTAAAAAACTAGTGAAACATAATGAAAATATAAATTAAATACATAAACTGATAACAGTAGTAGAACTGAAAAATAAAATTCAAAGATAACCAGAGTCGAAATCTGGTAACAGATATCGAATTTGAACATGTGGCGGAACACGTGATAACAGGAGGAGCCATCTTAATGGTAAAATACATATTGGATACGTAGCGGAACACGTGAATAACTAAAGACAGAGTCAGATTCTGGTAAAATTGATACCAAATCTAGATTCAGACATAGTCTGAAATAGATAAAACAGAAACCTTAAAGGGTTTTTGAAGGCCAAAAAATAAATTGAGATGGCCCACATGATAAGATAAAGTTGAAAACTGGTAAATCAAATATCAGAAATTGATTCAGAAGGGCAAAATGGATTCAAAAAATGCCCAAAACAGAAAATTGAGTCACAAAGTGATGAAACAGAGACTGAAAATAAATTCAGAGGTCTAAAAATTTCAGGAACCAGGAATGGTTCATTCAGAACCTGTCAGAAAGGGGTTGAACCGACCGGTCAAAGAAATACAGAAAATTGAGAAAAATGCGAAAAATATAAATAGAGACAAAATTTTGTAAAACAAACCGCAAAATTGATTTCAGAAGGCCTTAAAATCTTGGGAACCAGTAAAGGTTTATTTAGAACCGGTCAGAAGAGGGTTGAACCAGCTGTTGAAAAAACACAGAAAATTGGGAGAAAATTAAGAAAATTAATTTAGAGACTTAATTTTGCAAAAAGGACTGCAAAATTGAACTCAGAATGCCTGAAAACTTTGGGAACTGGTCTGAGTTTGCTGAAAACCAGATTAAAAATCACTGAATCGATTGGTAAAAGCAAAACTGAACTAGTTCGGTCAAACAAAGAACAGACCGAAAGGCCGGTCGGGTAATTCGGACGGATCGGGTCGGACTGGAGCGGATCGGATCGAATCATAGCTCGGAGCAGATAACCCGCGGGTCGGGTCGGATAGGGGCGCGAATTCGGGTTGGATCCTGGTGGGTGGATCGCTGACGTGGTATAAAGGGGCCATGTTTTGACACGTGGCATGCAATGACTAGGCCACGTGGGTGACAGTGGCGGATGATGATTGGCTGGACTATTTGAGAAATTCTGACAGTGGGTCCCACGTGTGACACGTGGCAAAAATTCATTGAGCCACGTGTTACTGATGTGTGGCACGTGACATAATCGGAGTGGTTTGGTGGCTGACAGTGATGACACGTGGCACTGCCACGTGTCTCTGACATATGACACGTGGCGACAGATTATTGGATGATGTGGCTGCTAACTGGGCGGAAGCTGCTGACGTGGCGCCACGTAGTCATCTTCAACCTCCAGACGGCACGTGTGGCTTGTGGAGAGAGTGAAGCCCACTCGCAGAGACTTGGCCGGCACGTGAGGGCGCGTGGGAGATCAGATTTCGATGAGGTTTGTTTCAGAATTCTTAGAATTTCAAGGGCTATCTGATGGTGTGTTTAGAAAAAATTATTGACGTGTGCATGTTGAGGAGTAATTGGACAGAAGCTTGGACCGAAAAACAGAGCAAAAACAAAGAAAAATTATAAATAGAGACTGAATTTTTTGAGCTTTAATGAGCTCTTAGACTCTGATACTATGTTAGATTACATGATGAACTGATGATTTATATTCATGAATTGTTGTATACAAGAGAATTACAATGATATATTTATAGAGAAAATAAACAATAATGGTGCCTTGAATGGTGGAAGACTTGAAGGAGCTTCACATGGAGTAGCTGGAGCTATACATGGGAGCTTTGACAATGGCAAGGTAGGTAGCCTACCATTGTTGATTCTTCTAATGGTGTTTTCACACTAACAATATTGTTTTCAATTTCATCGCTTTTTGGTTTCATCTTTTGCATCCAATTCTTTTGGGTTGAGCCGTGGATATCATCGTTGAGTGCCTACCTGCCTTCTTATCGTTTAGTGCTCTTCGTGCTTTCATTTTGAGCCTCTCTTTTTTTAGTGCTTTCTTATAGCGATGAAATATATTTTGCTATGTTATTGATATATGGATTCTTTTGAGTGCTCCATCTATTTTAATAATTTTCCTGATTGCTGGGATGTTGACAGTCTTAAAAAGATCTTTAGGAGGTTTGGTCCACTGTTGAATTTATATATTCCCTTGAAGCGTAATCGTAAAGGTAAAAGATATGGTTTCATTCATTTGGATAAGGGTGCAAATTTAGGGGAATGGATTCAGTTTGTGAGAGGTATCTGGATTGGTTCTTTTAAGTTGTTTTCCAATTTTGCCAGATTTTCCAAATATATTTCCAATGCAAGGGGTGTGGATTTGAGGCTAATTAATGATTATGTCTCTAAATCTTCTGGTTCCAAGACTTTTGCTGAAGCTTTAAAAGACAACTCCAAAGCGAATCTTCTCAAGTCTGTCTCTTCCCTCTCTGATCTTTGTCAATTCCAAGGCCTTTCTAAGGATGATGTTCTTGTTTGCTCTTCTATTTCTCGATCCCTTTCTCGTTGATGGGCTGAATAGAAGTGATGTCGGTACCATTCACGACCCTTGGATTACTCCAACTGTAAAAGATCAAATTATTCATTATGAATGCTCTATTACCCCTATGGGCAGTAGCAATGCCCTCATCACCTCTCCAAGTCGTGATTTTATGCTAGATATGATCAAGAATTATTCCTCTTGGCTTGCTACATGGTTCAACTCTATCAAGCCGTGGGAACCATTTGATATTAGCATGGACTATTTTGTTCGACTTCACATTGAAGGTTTTTGAGGTTCATATTATTGAAAAACCTTGTCTTGAGTTTCTAGGTCAATCTCTTGATCGAGTTTTCCCTTCTAAAGCACACCCTACAATGGAAAAAGTATCTTTTGCTAGCTCATCCTCTTTGTCGGATCATGGGGATGATTCTCCCTGTTTGAATGGTATTGCTTCTCCTTGCTATAGTGATCTTTGTGCTCCTTATTCAGACAATAGTCAAGTTTTGCTTAATGATGATGTGGTTACTCCCCATAAATGTAATAACCTAGATAAAACTTAAAATTTAACGTATAAAGTTTTAAGTACCTTATTGGACCTAGAGGATTTAAAGTACTAATGAAGTTGTTAATTATTTATTTGTAATAATTTTCATATATGAATTATATAAATTGAGATTTAATTATGAGTTAATAAAGAAATTATATGATTATAATTGATATTGGTATGAGAAGAGAATTGATATAAAAGGGAAACAAAAGTTGTAATTGTCTAACTATGAATTAAATGTAGTGAAATTGGTTAATATGGAACATTAAAATATTGAGCTAAAAATCAATTAAAGGGCCGGCCATGTTGAGTTAATTGAAGAAAGAATTATTTTGTT
>CATKHJ010056833.1:0-10351 GCA_949750685.1 Vernicia montana
AATTTTAATCATTATTTGATTTATGAATAATATTACAGTTAATTTATGTAATAAATATATTATATTTTTTAAATTATAAATATTATACAGATTAAATGTGTTGTGTCGGGTTCATGACCCATATATGACCCAATTAAATAAACGGGTTACGCGTGTCGTATTCGTGTAACCCATTTAATTTTCGTGTCGTGTTAGGGTGACACGATTAATAAATGGGTCGTGTTCGTGTTGACTCTAATCGTGTCACCTGAGTATATCAACCCGACACGAACACGACCCACCAACACGTTTTGACACCCCTAACCCTAAGAATATGAAACTAACTACATACATAATACAATTTAAAAAAAGACAATTAATTTTGGAGAAATTTTCAAAAGTTTTAAATATTTATTATTTCCATTATTTTTATTTTCTTAATAAATAAAATATTTCTTTAATTAATATTGAAGGTTAATTCAATTAGTAAAAAAAATTTATTAATTTTTCATTAATCAAAATTTAATTCTCAAAATCAGACCTTAAATAAAGTGTTTTTCTCATTAAGGAATTCTCGAATTTTGGTATGCCTTTAATAGCGACCAGTGAAATGCTAGTTTCTTCTTTTTATCCAAATTCTTTTTTTCTTTTTCTCGATAAATATAAAATATAGTAGATGATATCCCTTATCCATTTGCATCAGCAACTGCAAATATTATGTCACCTCATCTTCGTGTGATGCCCAGATCCAGAAATGGAACTTCAAGAAAGATTAGATTTTTTTAGGTACACGTGTTACCATGATTAACTTTTCCTAATCCATTAACTCCATAATTAGGAAGGCATCAATAATTAAGGGAACAGCCCACGTAATTGACTTAAAATTGTCTTATCTACTGCCACATAATTAGACCTTTCTTGAGCAAATGCATTTTCTATATATTTTGTTAATTACATTATCTTTGATTTAATTGGACAGACCAACCTAATCCTCTCTTTCTTAGATTTTAATTAACTGTTCCATTAATTAATGAAATATATCTAGCTTGGAATCAAAAGCAAAGTTCTATCTTTCTTGGTTATGCATTAATTAAGATTTAGTTAAGTCAAAGCATTAACTCAACCGTCCATTAGATAACCCAAAATAATAATAATAATAATAATACTCCAACCTTAATTAAAAAAGAAAAGTTGAATGCTGATGATGATTTTTATTTTTACAGTATAATATATAAGAGCTTTTTTTCTTAGTTATTGACCATTCAATCTGTGTCTGGGTTTATATTGGAATGTTTCTCCAACCCCATTAACTAATAGACTCTTTAAATTGCTAATTGGACCAATCTTCTGCCGTTTTCCAGTCAAACATAGCTCATTTTTTGGAAGAAAAGCATTAACATCCAAAATTAGGTTTGTGGAATTTTTAGGTTTATATATGTTGTGTTTAATTCTAATTCAGATTTGATCTGAATAATAATCTAATATTCTAATATCACAAAGGGAGAAAAAAAAATAATAATAATAATTATGACACTAACCCTTAACTTAAAGGAATAGTTTGGCAAACCACAATGATATACATATGACTATTCTAATAAATAAATAAATAATATAGGAAAGTGTCCTAAAACTTTTTATTTTATTTATTTATTTATTTTCCAAAAGATATTATATACTCATTATAAGTATCAATTATAATAAATAAAATTCAAATATAAAGTGGATAGATATCAAACCTGAAACCTTTTATAATCTCAGGTTTAATCCAAATATAAAATTTGAATCCATTTTCCCTCACCAAAAAACCCATTTAGTAAATAATAGTTTAAAATGCAACACAAGTAGCCTTGGGCTAGCTTTGGCTTAAGAATGAATGATATATGGATTTCATTTAATAGCTTAATAACACAAATGCCATTCATTCACAAGTTTAGCTTCATGATGATACAATTTTCAAATTTGAAATAAAATCTGAAATTAGAATCTCATTTACCCTGACAATAAATGTGTGTTTGAAATTAAGTTATAATCTGTTTTTAAAAATTGCGTTTTGAATTATTTTTTAAAAAAATTAATTGATTTTGATAAATCATGATTTGAAAAAAATTATAAAATCTAGCTTTTCAAAATTGTGATTTCTTAAATCCTATAGAGTTGAAAAGCAATTTACAGTGTGATATTGGTAAAAAAATAAAATAAAAATATGACCTGCAATTCAATAATCAAATACTAATCTCATATTAATGGAGTTTGGGAATTTTTAACCCTTATAACCTCTCCCCTTGCTGAATTTCCTACGCGTACGAAGATTAAAAAAAAAAAACAAAATTGTCACAATTAACAAAAAGCGTCCCACATCTATCTCCATTTCAAAATTTAATTTGCATCTCGGAGTCACCAAGGCTCTAATTACAGTTACATATAAGGTCTAATTACAGTTAATTTTTAGTTGGTTGCATGGGAAACGATTTTAAGATACGCACTCCAAGTTACTACTTTGTTTTGCGACACAAGGAAAGAAACAATAATACTCCCTCCGTTTCACAATAACTGTCATTTTAAGAGGATGCACACATATTAAAAAAATTATTAAATACCTTTAATTTTAATTAATATGGACAAATATACCCTTTTTTTCTCACACCAAATAAGAAAAAACATATGAAATATTGAAATTTGGATGAGGGTAAAGTTGAAAAAAATCTAATAAATAGTGCATTGAACTTCTAAAAGGATAATTATATTGAAACAAAATCACTTTTCTAAAAAAACAGTTATTGAGAACCGGAGAGAGTATAAAAATACGAAAATTATTATTTACACTAAATGTATATATTTATTTCATATATCAAATTAATGAGTGATAAGATATTTTAACAAATATAATTCTTTTGTTTATTTTTTATCTAATGAAAAGACATTGATATCATTTTTTTTTTGTGTTTTTATTTCATTGAATTGATATATGCACCCAACGTAGGTAAAATTTAGCCATAAAAATAAAAATAAAATAAAATAAAGAATTAATCTTTTTATTTTGCTATCAAAATCTAATTAAAAAGATTAGCAGATCTTAAGTGCATAATCTTTCAAAGAAATCGGTATATTCTTCTATTAATGACAAAAAAAAAAAAATAAATAAATAAAACCCTAAACCTTTAGATGAAAAATTTAACATAATTTTCTAGCTAAAAACTCTTAATAACGCCAGTAATATGTGTATTTTGCCAACCAATTGCAATAACCCTTGGGATTAAAAATGATTTTATTTTCATTGATATAGCAGCCAAGATAATATTGGTGGTCTAATAAAATATCTAGCCAGTACAGTTCTCTCATCGGAGCCACCTAGGTTTTAAGAGATTTTATTTTATAGTTTTCAAGAGATTTTATGCATATTTTATTTGATACTTTTAAATATGAGGTTGCTTTCAGATGTTTTCTTTTATTATTTTGATCTTCTTCTGGGCAAGCACTAAGTATTTTTTTATGAAGGTTTCATATTCAAAATCATTAAGGTTAATTTGAAATTATTGAATATTTTACCTTTAAAATTAAGTTAATTTTTACTGATGTTACGCATAAAACACATTGAAATGAAAGAATTACCTATTGCGTAGGAATCAACATGTTCCGAATGGAGCGCACACCTTGAGTCAAAGACTCGAAACTCAATCAAAGGCTTCTTCCATGATCTATGAGTCTCAAGTGCCTACGTTAATCTTCCTTCAATTTGGAGGTCTCCATGACAACTATTTGTGGCTAGAGGGCAGCTGTTGGATTAAGAATTGGCGGTTAGCAAACACTAAATGTTAAAAATTTTAGCTTTCAACATTTTAATTATGTCAAACTAGCGGTTGAGATTTCAAATATCAAATGCTAACTTCAATCACTCATCTAAATAGACCCTAAATCTAAGACATGAAAACACAATAAAAGACTAATAAAAGCTCCAATTCTTCATGCAATATGTTCTAAACATGGTGTACTTTCTTTGCTTGGAAAAATGGAAGCAGTCAAGACCAAGGAAACAAGAAGACTAACAAACTGTTTTATTTTGTAACAGTAACGAAGTGGTTTTCAAATAATATCTTCAGATGCAGGTTAACATCAAAATGGGATGTGTTTTTCCGGTCAAAAGATGCACTTAAACCCATCAAATGGCCATGCAGAAAACAAAGGCTTTAGGAATCCCTTCTCCTAAAAGATTCAGTATCAATTCTTCTTCTGTTATACTTTTTCTTTACCCTGATATTAACTGATACATAGAATGCCACAGCAGAATTATAGTTCAGGATTAACATATAAGTTCTAAAAAAATGTGTAATGCTGCTAGCCTGCTAGCTAGCTTCAGCAAAAATTATGATAGTGCTTAAAAAAAATCTCAAGCTCATATTTTGGCTAGATTTATTAACAACTGATTGATTCACCATTAAATTTTTTTAAAATCCAGCAGTTAAGCATTGTTGCTCATAGTGGCTGGAGTTTTCTTTAGACTAGCCCCGAGAATAACTTGCCACCAACATTATGAGTAAGTTGGCCTAAAACTAATAAATGAGGTAGTGCTCGAGTTTTCTCATGCAACATGTACACGCACAGACAAATTCTTTTTTTTTTTCCTCCTTCTCCAAACATGTTTAGAACAACAAAATAAAGGATTTAAGGGCTTTGTTTAGTTATTAGAATTGGGTCAAACAAAGTTGGAGTCCCCTAGGATTCAAATCTCCAAAGTCCTTGGCGGCAACAATTCTGTAAAAGATTTATAATTGTCTCATTTTTTGTCTCTCCCACTACTGTTTTCTTTACAAATCTGTAAGGGTGTTGCATCTATTAAACTTTTCTTTTTATACTTTTCAAATATTAAAACAATTCAGAGCATATTTAATTGGAGTAAAAGTAACTATGGAAAAGGAAAATTTGTGGCATATCAATCCTCATGTCTGTTCTGCCAAAGTCTCTTTCAACATTATATTCAGTCTTTTTAAACATAATTCTTTTTATTGATTATTAAATTATGTTTGACATATGTTGCCTCTCTTGATCATGAGAAGGAGCATTGCCTTTGTCAACATTCAATTAGAAACCAAGATGCAACATTTTGGGTAATTTTAATAGCTTCAGATGATAAGCTTATTTAATGACAAATTTATTGAAAGCAAGCAGCTATTATATCACCTTGAGTTGAAGGGTGAAGCTCAGAAAAGGGCATTTCCGAAATTTACTCATCGCTTCAAATCTAGCAGCCAACCATTGCTTATGCGGCCCTTAGATCTGTCCGTTTCTGTGAAAACTGGAAAAGAGAATAAATCATAAATTAGAATCCTCTGTTCAGTCAGTTTTTTCTTTCTTTCTTTTATTTCTTGCCTGCTAGAGAAAACAAAAATTTGCAGTAACGTTGACAGAGTCAATGAGAGAAACAAAAGATGGTCTTCTCTAAGTTCTGATAAATCAAACATGCAAACACACTATATTTTGCACTTATGACTGCAATAAATTCAACTGAGTTTTCCAAGAAGTTGCTAAGCCAAGACGCCTAATAGATTAACTATTGTCTTAGAACCCTATAATACATTAATTTTCCAAGTGAAAATGCCCACTTACATGAATAATAGCTTTAGATAGTGATAGAAAATAAATCCAAATAATTAGGCTTGTATATACTATCACATTTGCCAAACATTGACGAAGCAATTGGATTAACCAACCAACCAAGTTGGTTTCTGTCACTTGAACAGAAGAGCCTCAGTAATTGTTGGACTACAGCTGTAAATATTTCAAAGCATAGATCTATTCATGACGTGAATAAAAAAAATCTTTTCAATTATCATGAATCATATAAGACATTTTATTGCCGACATACATGTCATAATCAGAGGTTAAAAAGAAAATCCAAGGATTATTTTCTATATTCACTTGTTCAAGTGTAATTTCAGATTAATTGCCATGCAATTTCTCACCTTGGAATAAACTACCAGTTCCTTATCATTTGTGACTTTTATCTGCAGGCATATGATAAAAAACATAATTAATACATAAGTAGGCCAAGATCATGACAATTTTATTTGTTGAACTGTTAATATATTTGTATATTTGGTAATTATCTTGATTTTAGCTTCCTGATTAGACTTGATTATAAGTTCCTAATTAGGCTCTCTTGATTATAGGTTTCTTCTTTATTTTAAGTTGAACAATGAAGATTATCAGAAATATGAAGGTTGCAGAGCAATAATATACCCTCCAAACGATCAGAAAAGTAATCAGAAACTTTGATTTTTACAGCACTACCATTCTTGTGCATTTTATATATTAATCTTCTCCTTAAACTTTGAACTTGTATTTTATATATGGCAAGCATCATCTTTAGAGTAGAGAAAGCAACAAGAACATTTATATGTAATTTAAATTAATACCCTCTTTCAGCATTCAGTAAAACTCCAAAAACCTAGTTGCATATGGAAGTGCAGGAGAGGCAAGTTTACGTATTTAGATTTTATTGAATAAAAGACAATGGGACAAGTACAAAACCAATTTTAAGGCATTGCATATTAATATCAAAAGTAGGTAGCTTACCATGCAGCCAATCAAGTACTAGGTTACGAGTTCATTTATTGACAGATTCTGTTGTAAATACAAATCCAGCAATATAAAATACATCGGTGAGCACAGAGCTTGCCTTATCCTACAGCCGCAAAGAATATCTGATAAAGTAAGCCTTCATCTTGAAATAAACTACAGGGAATAATGATAATCATTTAAAATGATACTTGGATTTATTTCAATAAATAAATTGGATTTATTTCAATAAATAAAACTGCATGGAAACCAACACAAAATAAAAATATGAATATAAATAGAGAAATAATTTTTCTCTCAAAAAGAAAAACAAATCAGAAACCAACAATTATATGTAATACTTATAAAATGTTTCCATGATGTCTCCGAGATAATTCACTACCATTAGCAATACTCACTATAAATAATAGGAACAGCTTCATAATATTTGCCTCTATCTGACATTGGCCAGAATGAACATGCCCAGAGTTATCCTCCCACCAGGTTTCAGGTTTCATCCAACAGATGAGGAGCTCATCAACCATTATCTGAAAAAGAAAGTCTCATCTTGTTCAAATCCGGAACTTTCTATAATAGCAAACATCAATATCTACAAGCTCAATCCATGGGAACTTCCTGGTGAGGCTCCAATCTTCTCATCTAACTTTCACACAACAGGTTATGTTTTTATCTAGTAGTGTGTTTGAGCAATTGTATTTGTGTCTTTGAGTCGCAGCATAGAGTTCTGAATTTTCTTGCTCACAGTATATTTATATTTTAGTTTAAGGGATCTTGCTTAGTGTAAATGTTATTCTATTTCTTTTCATGATTCTTCAGCTTGTCTGTCCAGGCAAGGCCCTGTTTGGGGAGAGTGAGTGGTTTTTCTTCAGTCCCAGGGACAGGAAATATCCAAATGGTGCTCGCCCAAATAGAACAGCTTCATCTGGTTACTGGAAAGCCACAGGAACTGATAAACCAATACTCACCTCTAATGGATCACAGTGTCTTGGGGTGAAGAAAGCTCTTGTATTTTACCAAGGCCGAGCTCCAAAAGGCATAAAAACTAATTGGATGATGATTGAGTACAGGCTTCTCGATGATACCCATCAACTGCACAAGCTAAGGGGATCAATGAGAGTAAGCTTTTATGTTGTTCTTTTAAGATAAAGATAAAGGGAAAACAAATACACTATAATAAGAAATACATATGGCTTGTTGATTACTAAGAACCTTATCTTATGGGTAGGACAAATGCTTTTTCTATGTTAGATGAAACAAAATTCTTGTTTAGCTCTGTTATGATATCAGTAAGGAAATTATCAGAAGGAAAG
Source organism: Vernicia montana (assembly GCA_949750685.1). Taxonomy (NCBI): domain Eukaryota; kingdom Viridiplantae; phylum Streptophyta; class Magnoliopsida; order Malpighiales; family Euphorbiaceae; genus Vernicia; species Vernicia montana. The sequence goes on from CATKHJ010056833.1 coordinate 7,863, forward strand.
AATAAAATTTCAAACAAACATCAGTAGATTCTAAAGGCCACATCAATTAAGCCTTTAGTTTTCATTCTATATGATCATCCATTAGACATTAATCATGTAATCTTTATCCTTGCAACTATCTTTTGTTTGCATATAATATCCAAATTCCAAAGACCAGCAGGAATTGGCATGAACTCCTATCAATAGCTTATATTACTTGGGTAATGAATAAAAGTTCTATGGCCTAAATAAAGGCCTAATTCAGAGAGGTTCTTCAAAAGGGCCAAGTCTGCTATTAGAAGTAAAACTAAATATCCTTATCCTCCCATTATTATGGGGACAAATAACCGTTATCATATATTATTCATGCCCTATATATAAAACACAAATTAATTTTGTCTTTGTTCTGAAAGATGAATCCATGGACTACCATTTCTGCTATTCATCTTTAAAAATTTTCAAGGTCTGAAACAATTTTCTTAAAACCTAAAACCAGAACTTTTCAATGGAATGAATGAATAATGCAGAAGTTTAATTTTGCTGCAAGAATTTAATAGACTGCATTTTAGCCTCTTGTTCCTTGCTTCAGTTGGATGACTGGGTCTTATGCCGAGTTCACCAGAAAAGCAACACCCTGAAAGAAAAAGAGGAAACTTATGACAGCAGCTGTGGAAGCTGTCCTCCAATTTCTCAAGGGTTCTTACAAGGTCAAGAAGCAATGAAAAGGAACAGAATACTTAAAGACTACGATTATGATTTTCAAGATTGTCTCAATCCTCTGGAAAGCGAAAAGGCATATGGACAAGTAGAGTTCCAAGAAGGATGTCCTGGAAACTCATTTTCAGCTGTGAATTCAGGATCTCAACCAACAACAGTTTCCTCCCTAACAGAGGCACTTGAGTCCATCAAGAAAGTCCTCTCTGTCGGAGCTTTCGAGGAGCTAGTGCCTGTACCACCAAAGAAGAGGATGCATTTGTCCACTTCAAATGATGCAGAAAATGCAAGTATTTTTGAAGTTTCTTCTCCTACTATTTCTCCATCATATCCACAGAGCTTCTCAGGGTTCATTAGCTAAATTCATTATCATAATTTCTTCATGCCCCCATATGAAAAGAAGAAGAAGAAGAATTCACGCCATAATATTTTATTAAATTCATGTATAGAATCTCAACTGAACAAAATAAGGTTTTGTGAATAAACAAGTTTCAATGTTGTAAATTAAAGAGGACATAAAATTGATTGTCATGCATAGTTACAACACAAAATAAAAAGATGAATAAGAGTATTTCTGTTGTTTTAAATGCCTCTCTGTCTCCAAAACCATGGGTAGAGACACCTTTATATACAATTTATTCTTGAGTTTATTGTCGGGCAAATAAATTGATCTGCACAAATGCATATGTTCTAGACAATCTGTTGCTTGAAAGGCCTAACTACTGTGAGCAAATTAAATAACAAAAATAATACAAGATTAAAATCTTACCAATTCTTGTTCCTTGGTGAGCGTTGAGCATTGAGCAATGGCAACCACTTAATAGAGCAAGAGCAAATCTATTTGTAGTCATGAGTGAACTAGCTAGAATCCCATAATAAATATAAAATGGGATTTGAATCCACCACATGTTTCCATGTTCTGCACAAGACACTGCTTTGAAGCACATCTTGTGCGGGAAGAAAGACAGACAGGATGTTATGGAGGATGCTACTGGAGTAGCCGATAAATGATCCACAAAGCGTTTCGATGGGACCTTTCATCGAGCAACTCATAGGCATTTCAATTCATAGGTTGGAATATGCTCAATCATTCATTGTGCAAGACACTCTTATACCTGTACTCTGGCTCTCTTGAATCAAATTCATCATCATCAGCAAACAGTTGAATTAGTTGATGCAGCTTTTATCTTTTTGTTCTTAACAGTCGAGCAGCTGCTGTTTAAAAAAATTCTAATTTAGAGTTTTTTTTTTTTTAAATAACTCATATTTATTTAAATAAAAAATTAAATTATTCTGTTAAAAACATTTAAATACAAAATAAATATTAATATTTATCTTCAACTATCATTATACATACTAATAATAATTTTAGCACAATTAACATCTAGTTATAAGCTATCAGCTATACGAACCGCTAAACGTCTTAACCCCAATAAACGATTAGATTATTTGGCCAAAAATAATAATAATAAATAAATCGATTAGATTCGCAGAGCAAATAAATCTCATTTTAAATTGGGATAAGGTGCAAATATACTTTTAATATTTAATTAAAAGTGCAGATTAACACTTAATATTTTTTGAGGCGCAGATATGCCTCTAATGTTATTATCTATGTTGCACGGAAACAGAAACGGGGAAACGAGAAACGGGAAAACGGACACCCGGAAACGGTATTTTCAAAAAATATAGGAAACGAAACGTGGGGGAAACGCGCAAATATAAAAAAATATGAGGGTATATTTATAAATATTAATTTATATATATACAAAAAATATAATAATTTATAAATATAT
>CATKHJ010056892.1:0-11021 GCA_949750685.1 Vernicia montana
GAACTCAGAAAATCGGGTAGAAATGAATCTAGGGCTTTAAATTCCTTTTTAAAGTCGCAGTCACTGTTCACTTTAAATCATTTTGTCCAATTCAGGCAGTAGCGTTGTGTAACGAGTCGTGCCCACTATCGCAGTCGTGACCTTGACTCGGCACACTACTAAATGAAATTAAGTCTTTAAGTCAATATCCTTACTGTTCATACAGAAAGCCGAAGACCAAAGTCGAAGACCGAAAGTCGAAGACTGATGGTCGAAGACTGAAGTCGAAGACTGGTGGTCGAAGACTGAAGTTGAAGACTGGTGGTCGAAGACCGAAGACCAAATCTACTGTTCACGTGACTGTTCATTCTGATGTCTGAATCAGGTAGCAGCGTCCACTACTCCTCTTTTAACTTGCTCAACACTTGTAACTCATTCAATCATCATTACTCATTCAATAACATTTATAACCTATTCATATTATCAATTTGCAATCGATACACGAATGTTCGGGGTATTACATTCAATTTGCAATAACAATAATATGCATTTCACTCACATTGACTTCCTTTAGCTTACAAGTACTTTCCTTCCTTTAGCTTACAAGTACTTTCCTTCCTTTAACTTAAACAATAGGGCAATAGTATGGTCTTGATCCTCATCCTCTTGAACCTCACCTTCTTGGTGTTCCTCATATTTCTCTACATATAATTCATATACACAATAAGCTTAATTGCACTAAGCAATAATATTAAAATGTTAAATCTTAAATTTTGTCTATGAGATTGCTATTGACCCAATCACACTGTTTCTGTCATAACTTAAGCTATACTACTCTAATTTATATAATTATTTTTGGACCGTAAAATATACTCATAGGGAAATAACATATCCTAAAAGCAGCTCATTCTGAACTCTACACAATGTTTAGTGATCTCCCAAAGTATGCTATGCTCCTGTGCAGGGGACAGTCTGACCCTTGTTCACTCATTTAGTTATATCTCCTTTTGTGAACATTCAATTGCAAATTTCTTTTATGGTAACTTTCTATGCATATATATGAACATTTTTTATATGCTTTGTGTTAAGCTTAATTCTGCCTCTAAAGTCCCTAATTAAGTTAATCAATTCAGGACTGCCAAATGCTATGACAACATAAGCAGTATACCTTTAGCTACCTATTTACCATATTAAATCATATTATTTTGACTTGAAATTTTTATGAGACCCAAATAAAATATATATTAATATACATACCAAATTTAGTGAAAAACCAAGATCATTTACCTCTTAAATTATTTTAATTACTTTAGCTAAATAATTCTGCCTTGCATAGAAACTCTATCTGGCAGCCTGTATTGTGAAATTTTAATGGAATATAGAAGACATATAAATATACAACTTTTATATTTTGCACTTTCTCTAATTCTTCCTCTAAATATGTCCGAAAATTCCCTCTCATCCAAAACTCTAACCAACAACCCAAATATAACTTATACAACTTTAATCAAGTAATCAAGAGACTAAAAATTTAATTCATTACCTCAAGTTGATGCCTTCTTCTTCTTTCTTTCTTTCCCTTATACTCTTCCCTCTCCCTCTCTTCTCTTCTCTTTCTTTCTCTTAGATAGTAAAAAGATGAACATCAATGTAACCCAAGGCAAAATTCTTTCTTTTATATGCTCAGGAAACTTCCTCCCTCTTTCCTTTTTTTTTTTTCTTTTCCATTTTCTATTTTTCATTTCTTATCTTCCTTCCTTATCCTTTCCTTAGCCAACTTTCCCATGTAATTATCCATTATTTTTCCTTTTTTTTTTTAAAGTCAACTAAGTCAACTAGCTCTCCGTTATCTCATAATTTTCTTTTTAGTCCTCAATGTCAACTTCACTCTCATTCAAGTACTTTTTACTATTCAATTAAGTGCTAATGTATTTTATCTACCTTTAATCATTTCAATATGACTATAATTTATACTCCATCATACTTGCTACACTTGCTATTACTAATCACTTAATAATCTCACATAATACTAAATTAGGGAAAAGTCTAACTATTACATTTTAAGACTTAATCTCCAAAGCATTACACTTTCCAAGGTTTCCTATCTCCATCTCCATTCTATACTCATACACTTATCAATGAATTCAATTAATACAATGATTTTCACTCTAGTCATCTTTCATGCCACTTAGTGCCCTTAACCTACACAAGTCTTCCTAGCACAATGTTGGGGTATTACAGGACCAGTTCTTCAATAATCAAATCTCCAAAATTTTGATTTGGTATAAGGATTTTTAAATTCCCAACTTTACCCAAACCGTGCATGCTCACCCCTAGTTTGGGCTAATGTTACTATTTGTATGTGAAAATAATATTTGAAAATATAATTACAAAAAATAATTAATAACAACAAATTAATGTGTTAAATATATATTTGTAAAAAATAATATAATAATTAACCATGAATGATTCAATATGTTATGAAATTAAGCAAGTGAAATAGTAAACTAAATAATATTAATAACACAAGAATAAGAAATGTAAAGGGAGAATTCCATATTCTATAAGGTGTATCTTACAAGGTTATGAGAACCCCTATTTATAAGGTACATACACACTATAAGTTACAAAGTATTAATAGTGTAGTAAAACTAAACTTAAATACATAAAAGTAGTGGAGTAGTGGGGTAGATCATGGGACAATTAGAAGAGATCATGGACATCCACTTTAATCCATATATTTATAACACTCCCCTTTTGGATGTCCATCCTTGCAAAGAATATGTCTCATTAAAACCTTAGCAGTAAAAACCAAGTGAAAAAAAAAAAAAAAAGTAGTGAAGGAAAAAGAGTACAATATTCCCATACACAAATAGTACATTGCCTCATTAAAAACCTTACTAGAAAAACTAATGAAACAAAAACTTTGGTTAAGAAAAAAAAGAGTACAGTGCTAAACTCTCCCTATTTGCAATATCACTAAAGATATTTAAGATGACACATTCCAATATAGAAAATCAACTTCTTGAATGTTACAGTAGGTAATGCCTTAGTGAACAAGTATGCTAGATTATCACTTGAATGAAATTGTTGAATATTAATTTCACTAATCTTTTAAAGATTATGTGAAAAGGAAAATTTTGGCAAAATCTATTTTGTTTTGTCTCCTTTAATGTATCATTCTTTTAACTGAGCAATACATGCAACATTATTTTTAAATAAAGTTATTGATATTTCATTTTTGGAAGTTAGACCATATGATCCTCGAATATGATGAGTGTTGTCTCCATGTGTGTTTTGATGATGCCAAAACTTGGTTTTATCATTTAAATCACTTAAAATTTGTTGTCAAGTTATTTTGCTGTTATGCAGGTGATAACGCTCGTTCCTAATTCTTAACGAACGTTACATTTAATTAAATTTCAAGAATGTGAGACAGAGAGCAAATTCACGCTCGTTACTGAACCTTCACGCTCGTTACTACTGCACTTCACTAACGGTTCAAGTAATTCACCATCATTACTCACTAAACTAGTTAATCAAAGAGAACGCTTGTTACCAATTTGTAACGAACGTTACCCTTCGAGAATCAATTTGAGACTTCCAACACAAAGATGAATTTAACGAACATTACTTGGAAGTCACCAACGTTATATAGCAAAGTAATGAACGTTACATGTCATTTTCAAGCAAAATATACAGAGATTTTTAGCCGTTTGAAGATGACGTGAGAGCTGTTAAATGTCATTTTCACTTCAGAACATCCACATTTTTTAACTTAAAATGAAGACCTATATATGTGTTGTTCCTAAGTGAATACTAAGAGATTATAAATGCATCTAAGTGATTATCAAGCTCCAAATCTTCAAATCTTTCTTACTCTATTTTAGAACACTTTGTGCGTACATTTAAAATTCTTTGTGTTAACTCTTTGTAAAGCTATTAAGCTTAAACTCTTTCATTTGTAAACTCTTTCATTAGTTTTGAAAGACATTAAATCTCAAATTCATTGTATTTTCTTGTTTGTTTAGGCAAAATCCCATAAATCTAGTGTAAAGGGAAAATTCGAGATCAACTATAAGTGTAAAGACTTTTGGACGCAAATCCAAATTAGTGAAAACCTAAATTGAGGATTTAGGAAAAGTGGACACTAGAGAAGAGTTTGCTCCAAACCATTATAAAAATGGGTTAAGAATTCTCTAACTCTCTCTTCAATTTACTTAGTTTGCATTGATTTTGATAGTTTATTACATTTACGGTGATTTTATATTAGAAAATTTCAATCTCCTATTCACCTCCTCTCTTGGAGCATTGCCATATAGGGTTTAACAATGAGTAATTTAGCCAAACACATTCTCGACTTGCTTTGTGAATTGTAATTATTTTCACATAATTTGAGAAAGTAACAACTATTGTTTGTTTTATATATAAAACATCAAGATATAGTTGTATTACCACACATAAATAAATAACCTATTTGAGATAGAGTTTTGTGTGGATCAGATAAAAATCATGCATCTGCATAATAAATCAATTGTGGCCCAGATTCATATGAATAAAATAAGCCCAAATTAATAGTTCCTTGAAGATATTTCAATATATATTTAACTCCATTCCAATGTCTTCGAATTGGGGAAAAACCATACCTTGCTAACAAGTTAACAGAAAATGCTATATTAGGCCTCATGATACTTTTAGCAAGGTACATAGTGCACCTATTGCACTAAGATATGGTACTTCAAAACCAAGAAGTTCTTCATTCAAGGTTGAAATGGATCCTTCTTTACATCAAGTGATCTAACAACCATTGGGGTACTCAATAGATGTGCTTTATCCATATAGAATCTCTTAAGGACCTTTTATATATAATTTGATTAATGAACAAACATAGTTTGAACATTCATTGCTCTATTATTTCTAAAAAATTTATCTTTAGAACCCAACGGTTTGCCATGCTTCATGTGTGCTTTAGATTCATCAGTTATAACACTAACGAACGATTCTGCTGGGACATCAATCTGAATTGGAGCATTTGTAGTTGGTATATGTGATTTAATTACTCTCTTTGAATCAGTAACTATATTTGACAGTTGATTTTCTATACTTTGCAAATAAATTATCATTTGAAATTCTTGTTCACATATATGAGGATCAAAATGATTCAATGATGGAGTTTTCCATGTAATCTCATTTTTTATTTCCTTAATTTCTCCCCTTAATGCTAGGAAAATTTTTCATCAAATTTGACAATCAGCAAACCTTGCTGTGAATAAATCTCCTGTTAAAGGTTCAAGGTATCGAATTATAAATGGTGATTCATACTCAATATATTTCCAACTTTCTTTGAGAGCATATCTTGGTACGTTGTGGTGGTGCTACTGGCATATATACCACGCATTCGAAAATTTAAAATGATAGATATTTGGTTCATGACTAAAATCCAATTGCAAAGGGAAAATTATGATAACTTATTGGCCTGATTTGAACAAATGCTAATGCATATAAAATGGTGTGGCCCCAAATAGAAATGGGTAGCTTTGTTCTCATAAATAATTCTCTAGTTATCAACTAGAAACTCTTAATAAATGATTATGCTAAATCATTTTATGTGTGAACATAAGTTATAGGATGTTCAAGATTTATTCCAATTGACATACAATAGTCATCAAAAGAATTAAACTCGTAATTGAATTATTTGAACAAGCAATCTCGCAAACACCAGATTGCAAGTAGATATTAAACACACATGAGAAAATCTTCAAGATGCTTCTACTAAGACCATAAAGTTTCCAAACTGTCCACAAAGTGGATCAATAAGGCCACATATATCACCATGAGTATGTTCTAGAAATGTAAGAGATTCAATCCTAACTTTTGTTGGTGATGGTCTAATAATCAGTTTGCGTTGATAGCAAGCAACACATGCAAATTCGTTAAGAATCTTTTGATTTTTCAAAATATAACCATAAGAAATCTCAATTATTCTTCTCATTATTATTTATTCAGGATGACCTAATTGGTCATGCCAAAGTAGACAACTGTTTGGATCAGTAAACTTTTGATTTACTATAAAGTGTATTTCAATTGTACTAAATTTTTGTATAATACAAGCCAAAAGGAAAATAGATAATTTTTCTAATATATATATATTTTTTACCTGAGATAATACTTGTAAAATGAAAATGTTCATCATTCATTTCATCCACTATCTCAATATGTTATCCATTATGATGGATATCTATAAAATTCAACAAATTTCTTTGAGACTTGGCAAAATATAATGCATTATTTATAACAAATTTTGTTCCTCTTGGTAATGATATATTGGCTCCACCGGAGTCTTCAATTATTTTTGTCTTATTAGATATGGTATTAACATTTACTTTACCCATTATTAAAAGAGAAAAATATTTTTATTTTTTTAAATATATATTGCATTGTTGCACTAGCCACTATGTATGTATCTTTTTTTATTGGTCTTGATTCCAATCAAATATTAAGAATTATCTTTTTTTTTTAATAAAATATTACTAAGAGAAGAAAATAAATAAATAAATAAAAATAACATATTAGAAAATAAATAAATAAATAAAAATAACATATTTTTTAATATAAAAGATAAGAAAATACAATAGTAAAAATAACAAAAGAAAATTTTATTATTATTATTATTATTATTATTATTATCATCATCATTTGGATATCTCTTAATCAATTCTCCCTTTCAATATTTTCAAAGAAATCTGCCACATCAAGGTGAACAATATCAACATGATCATAGCCAAAATCATCATTGTTAAAGATAAAATTTGTCTCCATTTTTTTCCTTTCTCTTTTGCAATGCTTGATGAAGATCAATAAAATATTTTATCATATGACAAGTACGTGACCAATTTTTATTCATACCACACTGATAACCATAGTTGTTAAATCTGGACCGGATCGATCGATTATATCAAAAAACTCATAAATCGGACAACTAGTCAGTTCGATTTGGATAATAAACCCTTTTTTACTGAAAATCGAATTAAATCCTTAAAACCAGCTGGGTAACTCGTGAACTGGTTGATCCGGTCACGGTTCAAATGGGCTAACCGATTTGATTTTTTAAATGTATTTAAAAAATTAAATGCTTAATTGTAAGCTTTGAGAATCGAACGATAGACCTCTAGTAGGTCTTTTAATTATGATAAAATAATTTAATTATTTTTTTGGAAAAAATAATTTAATTATTAATCTCATTACAATTTGACAAATTATATTTATTAATTTTTTTAAAAAATATATCCATTAAATTTAATATACTTTAAAGCTATTAAATTAGTAACATATATAATAAATTATATATATATATATATATATATATACCAAATAACATAATTCTTATTAATATAAATATTATGATTTGAAATTTTATTTCAAATATTATTTAATAAATTATTTAATTGATATTTAATTAATTTATTTTATTTAGATATATTTTTATTGATCATGATTTTTAATAGGCAATATGTAATAGCCTGAACTTCTGTGAACAGTGAAGATCATTAGAGCAAGGGTATGAGAGTGCTCCAGAGAGTATTTAGAGTTACAAGAGTGAACAGATCAATAGAAGTAAAATGGGTGATGAGATTATTAGTATATGGTTGTTTTTATATAATATAAATTGATGAATTAGTTTTGTATTTATGAGTATATGTATATGTGTTGGAAGTATGGGTATAATATATATAAATGGGATAGATGTAAGTATAGATTAAGGTGACAAAGAGTTTGAAATGTATGAGATCAAAGTAAATATTCAATGAATGAATTTATAGCTATTGTATATATATGTAATGTGAATTCAAGAGTTAAGTTCAGAATTTATGAGATTATATTTTTCAGTCAGAAACTTATACTTATAATTTCATGGATTTAAAGGAAGAATTAAAGAAAGTTCAAAACATGAAAGTTGTAGAGTTATATCTCATTTAAATTCTTCTAAATCAGTTTTTCAATTGAATATGTACATTTGGAGATATAGTGAAATTTGTGGAGATTGTTCATATTGAACTTACACAGAAACAGGTCAAGATTTGACAATTTATCATAAATTGTGTAGTTCATAATTTGAACTAAAGTTTTGATATTTTGTATATTTATGTGTCTAATTTAAGTATAAAAAAAATCAAGTTATTTGGACAAATGCATCTCAAGTTATTGTAAAACAAGTATAGAAAGGTCAGAAATAATTAGTGGACAGCTTTGAAACCAGTCACATGGCCGTATAACTTAGCCCTCACATAGCCGTGTAAATGAAAATGGGGGTGTCCAATTTTTTTTTTAAAGTCAAACTTAAGCATTTACTGCACCCAGCTATTCCCATTCCTGATAAACATGCCCCAACTACCGAAAATTCAGTTCATTTCACCTCTTTTCTTCATTCTGCCTCATCTTCTCTCTTCCTTCTTCAATTTTAAACATCTCTAGAGACAATCCCTTAAGATTCTTCAAGGAGAGCTAGGATTTGGGTTTTTGTAGTTCAAGTATTGAGAATCTTGGATTTTGATTCAAATGATAAGATAAAATTTATCTAAGTCTTTTCTATTGAAATTGAGTTAAGATTAAGTTAGAATTGAGTGTTAATTGAGTTTTAAGTTGAGAATTTATGAGAAATATATTATATATAGTTAATTAGCTTGTTTATGCTATTGTTGTGAATATAGTAATAAGATAACAAGTAAAGAAAAGTTAAAGATTATATGAATTTTATTATTGAATCTAAGTTGAAATATTGATGAGTAAATGAAGTTATATGAGATATAATAGCATATATGTGATCTTTATTGTGTAATTGTTGATGATATAGTAATAAGAAGAAAATTAGGGTTGTAACTGCTCTTAAGATAAAATCGGTTATTAGTTGAAGTAATTGAAAATTCTAAGCAAAAATTAAGTGTTATATGAGTTTATTGATGTGAAATTCATTGATTGTAGACATTAGAGGAGATCAAGAGAGTAATGAAGGACATTATGTGGGTCTGTTAGAATATGTGGAAATCCCACATTGATTAAAAATGAAAATCTTGTAGACTTAATATAGAAATGGGCTCTCCAACCTTAATGGCTAGTTTTTAAGGTTGGTTCTCTCAAATCTATACTAAAATTCTACAGGCTCATTATTATTATGTGATATGAAGGAAGAATTCATGAAAATAGAAGTGATCTTTCATGAGATGAGTGAAAAAATATATTGTTATTTTATTGTGTTTTGAAATCTTGAACATTGTTCTTTGTAAACCACCTTGATGTGAAAATCTTAAATTTTGGGTCTATCCATTATTTATTATTCGTTCATTGTTCATTGAATTGATATGCTCCAAGTATTGTCATTTGAATTCAGTATGATGTATTTATTGAAGTCCCTTGTCATTTGTTTCATAAAATCTTATATGTGTTCATTGAATTTCATTTGATGTGTCATTGAAACTCCTATAATGGAATTATTGTTATCATTGTTATAAATTCATTGATATCTCTAAATGAGATCCATTTGATTTATTGAAATCCCTTTATAAGGGAATCATTTAATATTGTACTTGACATGTCATTTGAATATTGATTTGAGAAATTCTAAGTCTTAAAGTAGAAATCCCCAACTTATGTGGGTAATACATCATACTGTATGCACACGGAAAAATCAGCGGATGGAGTGCATGCATCTGAGTCCTAACTATGAAGGGTCATGGCCCTAATGGTAAGACCTAGCTAGTTTTGCGCTATTTCATGAGATATGGGTCAAATATGCGTAACTCAAACTCTATTCCTAACCCATATTTAAAAATATATATTTTCATTTCTCTCAAGAGCAGTCCACAGCTCCGAACCAGTCGATTTCTGCTAAATTATATATTGATCCATGTTTTCAAATATGTTATGTTTTATTGGATATTCATTATTTCATATGTTTATATGTTCCTTGCCTCTTATGTTTATTGTTCATTGCTTCATATGTTCATTTGTACTTGATAAAATCTCTCATGCCACTATTTGTTCATGTCAAAGATTTATTGATTCCATTTGTTTCCTGACGCGGCGAGGAAGCGAGGAAAATAAGGTTAGAACACGTCTACACCTTAAACAATCTTGAGTCCATAAGGAAAATAATTTATGGAGTCCACTAGGAATAAAAGAGACTGAATTTTTATTGATAATGAGAGATTTCCTCAACTATTACATAATATGTCTATTTATAAGGTAAGAAACCCTAAATAAAAAAAATAAAATTACTAAATAGGAAAACTAAATATTGTAGAATTACTTGAAAAATAATAAAACAAATCTAAAATTAATCAAAAATTACAATTATTATAATTATAAAAATATATGAGAATTACCGCATCATACTCCTCCACTTCAAGAAAACTCGACATCGAGATTATAGCTTGAAATTGAAATTTTTCATGCCAAACAAATAGATACTTGGAATACACTAGTGTTTTCACAAGGTAACATCCAAATAATAATTTTGTTTGAAGGTTCAATTGATATGAAATAAAATTGAAATTATTAATCCCAATAAAATCAATATTTTGAAACTCAATGGGATCATAGGACACATGAGTTATGAGATCACTTTGAAATTTAATAAATTGATTACTGAAATCTTTATTCTTGCTTCTTTCTATATTCTCTTCAATTGTATATATCTCAAAAATCTCAATCCCTTTTTTTGCTCCTTTAATTGCTTCAACTTCAATCTCTATTTTTTCTTCCTTAATAATTGCTTTAACTTGTGGATCTTTGTGAACCCTTAATTTTGCACCCTCCGGTGTGCATTTGGACCTTAAAGGCACCTAAGCTCGGTAAACAGACCTCTGGAAGCCAAATCGCCAAAGATCGCCGAGAATCCAAGCTTCGGGACCCGAGACCTTCCCATTTGGCCTCTAAATCATTCTCATATCGTCCGGGACTGAATAACGAGAACAACGCAACTGGAATCGCCAAAAACGGAGTTGAAACGAGCCAAAACGGGTCGAAAAACCACCGAATCAGCCCGT
>CATKHJ010056985.1:0-11494 GCA_949750685.1 Vernicia montana
CTTTTTGATTTAAGGTGAGTAGAAAATATACTACTATTCTTGTATTTGAATTCCTAAGGCATAATGCCTAATTTCTTTTATAAGCTACCATGAGTATGAGTATATAAGTATTGTTTGATTTAACCAAATATTTCATTAAACCTTATAAGTTCTTAATTAGCCATTTGCTAATTATTATCTTTTATGAGAACCATATATTGATATATGCCTACGAGTATGAGAACCAATTGAATTCCATGAGTTATTTGTCTATGATAACCTAAATTATTCTATTTATATATGATAATCTTAATGGTATAGAAATCCCGTATTAATGTGGGTTAATCATTAGACTTTGTGCATATTATAACCCGATGGATAGGTTATAATATCCTACCCCTATCTAGGAAGGGTAAATTGTCCTAGACGTGAAATCTTATTCATTTCACGTATTACAAGCAAGAGTATGTTATTAAACCTCTACTCTTATTACGAGCAAGGTATGCTAAACCAGCCTCTATCTTTATTTACAAGATGAGCATGCTAATAAAGTGCCTCTGCTCCAAGTATTACGAGCTTGATTTTTATATTCATCCATTATGAGTTATGATTTCTTTCACGAGCTATATACATGTTTATTCTTGTATATTACGAGTATTGCTTCTTATGAGATATATGAGCTTTATTTGCTATATGATAAGTCAATTGACAAGTTATGAAGCCTAGCCTTGAATTACCTAGCCTCACAAGTATGGTAGTATATTCTTTACTCACTGCTTTATCTTATTAGTTATTCCATTTTTTAGGAGATTAGAAGTTCATCAGCTCGGTTCTTCAGGAATTTTCCTCCTTAAAGAACCATCTTGATAAATAAAATTTCTCCATTATTTTGTATGTAATTGAGACACTTTAGTGCTCCATGTGTGTAAGAGAGAGAGAGAGAGAGCTATTCTTTTGGCCTTTATGGTAATTATGGATAATTTTTATATATTGTCTTATGAGAATTATAAGTTTATAAGATTATAAGTAAGTATATGCATGAGTTCAGGTTCTGATCTTGGGATGAGCATGAGTTATTCTAGATGATATGTAATTTATGTGATGAGAAGTGTTCTACGGGTTTTCGGTGGCCTTATGCCTACCCATGCCCTATGACTGTCACAGTTGCAAAGTTGAGTTGTGACAGATATAATCATCAAGCAGAGCGTGCTGAGTTAATTGCTTTATTAAAATAGTTGTTTTTCTACTTATGAAAATTATCATCTTTCATATTGAATTCAAAAACATTGTTTATGATTTGTAAAATTTTATATTTTATTTATTATTAATTATATAATTTATTTATTTTCATAAATGAGAATTGTCTCTTACATCTAAAAAAAAAATCATCTCAAATGAGAGGTCATACAGATAGAGGCTAAACAAAGGTTTTTGGGCAAAGAAAGTAGGGAAATTTACATAAATACCTAAAAAACGGAGGATCTTTACAAATATACGCTAAATGTAGATTTTTTACTTTTATACATTCATCTTCCTTTTTTTTTTTTTTTTTTTTTTTTTTTTTTTTACTTTTATACACTCCTTTGAAGAACAACAAAAATCTCTACCAAATCTTATCAAAAAATCGAGAGAAACAATAAAAAAAGAGCATCGCTTTTGACAGTTAATCCAAACTGAAAAAGCTAAAGAAAATCAAAAGATCTGCAGTTTTTTTAATATTCATTTAGCTCAATTGACAAAAACTCAATTCTTCAATTGTTTGAGAGGTAATTTGAATTTCATAAATATGTTCTAGTAGAATTTTATATTCTTTTAACTATTATTACATTAAAAATCTTCAAACCGAAGAGATTATATGATTTTTTTTATGAATTTGAAAGCTTTAGAATATGAAAATTGGATTACATAACTGAAAACTGTAGAAAACCAATGAAACAGTGATATTTTGCAGCAATTCCAGAAAATAGTATATCTGGGGTATATATAGGTATGTCATAGGTATACATTTTGCTAAATTTGATTAACTTGTGTTTATTTGATATATATTTTTGAAAATTTTTGATATTGAGTATTATATGAATATAAGTATATAAAAGGAATACATCAAGTATATATTAGATAGAAAACATTATATTCTAAAAAAATAAAAATAAATAACAAATAATTTTTAGGATTCATAGTAAACAGTTTATCTTAAGTATATAACGAGTATATTTTAGGTGTATGATAATGTGATTCTTAATATAGGAGTATACATTGGATAGATGTAGAGTATATGAAACATATATGCAATTATGGAACATAACTAAAAAACTATAAATTGAAAAATTAATATAGGGGTATACATTAAGTAGATGTAGAGTATATGAAACATATTTGAAAAATTATCATCAGCATTCTTCTTCGAAGATTTAGCACCTTCAAGTTTATTTTTCAAAATTTATGAGCCCTTTTTAGTAGACCTAGAAGAATCCCTCTTTTTAGCCTTTTTTTTTTTTTTTGCTTATTACCAACTTTCAAATTCTTCTTAGAAGAAGAATAAGGAATAGCTAAATTTCTAAGAATTTGAGTATTAAACTGAAAATTATGAGATGAAGAAGAACCGGTTTGAACCATAATATCAAACAACAATAAAAAAAAAATATAAAAAATATAAAAAAAAAAAAGAGAGGCAAAAATGGAAGTTACAAAATTATATAAAAAAAAAATGCTTGCATGTAACAGATAAGACCCGAAGTTGAAGGAGAAGTGAGAAATAACTGCAAATGTATTAAATTTCAAGCAATAATAGATTGAAAAATGGTGTTAGCTTCTCTACCAGAGTCATGGGAGATTTTGAAGATATCCATTACCAATTCAGCACCTAATGGTGTTATAAATATGGCGGCTGTTAAAAGCGGTATTCTGAATGAAGAGATGAGACGGAGATCATAGAATTCAATCTCTTCATCACAACCAGATATTCTAGTTACAGAATCCAGAGGGAGAAATCAGTCTAGGGGTTCAAACTCCAGAGATAAAAGTAGAGGAAAGTTAAAAAAAATATGCAAATATTGAGTGCCATCACTGCAAGAAGAAGGGGCATATCAAAAGATTATGTCAAAAGTTCAAAAAGGGGCAAGAGAAGAACAAAGGCAATAAAGAAGATAGCAGTGATGATGAACAAACAAATGTCATTGATAAATTTCACATTGTTTATGATGAGGAAATTGTCAATCTTATATCCTATGAGACCAGTTGGGTAATTGATTGTGGTGCTTCCATTCACGCTACATCTCAAAAAGAATTCTTCTCATCTGACACACCAGAAGATTTTGGTGTTGTTAAAATGGAAAATGATAACTTATCAAGAGTTATTGGTAGAGGAGATGTTTGCTTGGAGACAGAGAATGGCATATGATTAATCATGAGAAATGTCAGGCGTATTCCAGATATGCGCCTGAATTTACTCTCTGTAGGCAAGCTTGATGATGAAGGTTTCTGCAACACCTTCGTGAATGGTCGATAAAAACTCACTAAAGGTTCATTAGTGGTGGCTAGAGATAAAAGGTACTCATCACTATATGTGATGAATGCAAAGCTCTCCAGCGACAGTATAAATGCTCTGGAGAAAGATGATGTTGTTGAGTTGTGGCATAGAAGACTCGATCACATGAGTGATAAGGGGATGACCTATCTAGTCAAGAAAAATGTGCTATCTGGGATGAAGAGGTGCATTTGAAAAAATGCGCAAATTGTTTAGCAGGAAAGCAAAGAACGTGTTGGATCTGATACATTTAGATTTGTGTGGACCAATGCCAAAGTCACTTAGTGGTGCTCAGTACTTTGTGACTTTCATTAATGATCATTCTCGGAAGACATGGGTTTATACCTTGAAGACAAAAGATCAGGTGTTAGATTTCTTCAAGCAGTTCCATGCCTCAGTTGAGAGAAAAACTAGGAAGAAGTACCAGACCGATAATGGTGGAGAGTACACTGGACCATTTGATGCTTACTGTAAAGAGCATGGTATTTAGCATCAAACAACGCCTCCAAAGACACCACAATTGAATGGCTTAGCTGAGAGGATGAACAGAACTTTAATGGAGAGAGTCAAATGTTTACTCTCACATGAAAAGGATGTTTCCTATGATCATTTACGGGTGTTTTGCTACAAAGCTTTTGTGCATATTCCTAAAAATGAGAGATCCAAGCTTGATGCTAAGACACGACAGTGTATATTTATTGGTTATGGTCAAGATCAATTTGGCTATAGATTTTATGATTCGGTTCAGAAGAAGCTCGTCAGGAGCCGTGATATTGTGTTTTTTGAGAACCAGACCATTAAAGATATTAACAAGATGATTAAGGATGTTCCTAACTCCAATGGTGACTCAACAGACTTGGAATTAGTTCCTCCAACAACGGTGCCGAGAGAAGTTGGAGATGAAGCTCAGAATGCTCAGCCTTAGATAAATGATGTTCCCATTGAAGAGGACTCAGATAATAACAATGATGATGAAGTTCATCATCAACCACCAACACTTGTGGTTTTCCCAGTTCCATTGAGGAGAAGTGATGGAATAAGACAACCTTCTATCAAATATTCAGCAAATGAGTATGTATTACTCATTGATGGGGGAGAACCTGAGAACATTGAAAAAGCCATAGATGATGAACATAA
This sequence comes from Vernicia montana, assembly GCA_949750685.1. Classification (NCBI taxonomy): domain Eukaryota; kingdom Viridiplantae; phylum Streptophyta; class Magnoliopsida; order Malpighiales; family Euphorbiaceae; genus Vernicia; species Vernicia montana. Next base: position 4,643 of record CATKHJ010056985.1, read on the forward strand.
GCATAAATGGATTGAAGCCATACAAGATGAGATGAAGTCATTGCATGAGAATAAAATTTTTGAGTTTGTAAAGTTGCCTAAAGGCAAAAGAGCTTTGAAAAATAAATGGGTGTTCAGAATCAAGCATGAAGAACACAGTTTTGATCCGAGATTCAAAGTCAGATTAGTTGTTAAAGGGTTCAACCAAAGAAAAGGCATTGATTTTGATGAGATATTTTCACCTGTTGTGAAAATGACATCCATTCGTACTGTGCTGGGGATAGCAACAAGTCTTGATATGGAGATCGAGCAAATGGATGTGAAAACTGTCTTCCCACATGGTGATTTGGAAAAGGAGATATACATGGAACAACCAGAGGGTTTCAAAGAGAAGGGAAAAAAGGACTATGTTTATAGATTGAAGAAAAGTCTTTACGTCTTGAAACAGGCACCGAGACAATGGTACAAGAAGTTTGAGTCAGTTATAGGGGAGCAGGGCTACAAAAAGACCACTTCAGTCTATTTTGTTTTTGTGAAGAAATTCTCTGATTATGATTTCATTATACTTTTGTTCTATGTGGATAATATGATGATTGTTGGCCAGAATGTGTCCAGAATCAATAGCTTGAAAAAGCAGCTGAGTAAGTCTTTTGCCATAAAAGACTTAGGGCTAGCAAAACAAATTCTTGGCATGCAAATTATCAGAGACAGAGGCGCCAAAAAGACATGGTTTTCACAGGAAAAGTACATTGAGAAAGCACTTCAGAGATTTAATATGGACAAGGCTAAAGCGATTAGTTGCCCTCTTGCTAATCACTTTAGACTAAGTTCTGAACAGAGCCTTTCTACAGATGAGGAGAAGAAAGAAATGAATAAGATTCCTTATGCTTCAGCAGTTGGAAGTTTGATGTATGCCATAGTGAGTACACTACCTGATATTGGTCACTCGGTTGGAGTAGTGAGTCGGTTCTTTTCAAACCCTGGTAAGGAACATTGGGTTGCAGTAAAATAGATTTTTAGATATCTTCGTGGTACTTCCAAAGCATGTATATTCTTTGGAGAGGACAAACCTGTGCTAGTTGGCTACACAGATGCGGATATGGCTGGCAATGTAGATTTAAGAAAGTCTACATCTAGTTACATGATTTCATTTGTAGGGAGAGCTGTGTCATAGCAATCAAAGTTACAGAAATGCGTTGCTCTTTCTACTACTGAAGTAGAGTTTATTGCAACAGTGGAAATTTGTAAGGAGTTGTTGTGGATGAAAAAGTTCTTAAATGAACTTGGTATGCAGCAAGACAGATATCAGTTATTTTGTGATAGCTAGAGTGCTATTCACCTTGGGAAGAATTCCTCATTTCATTCAAAATCAAAGCATATTGATGTGAGATATCATTGGATCAGGGATGCACTGGAGAAGTAGCTATTACATCTTGAGAAGATCCATACGGATGAGAATGGATCAGATATGTTGACAAAAACTCTACCCAGGGAGAAGTTCGAGTTTTGTCAATCAGCTGCAAGAATGGTATAGCCCTCCATGTGATCGGAAGGAGTAGATTTGTTGTGGTGTCCCTCTCACATGGAGGGACCCACACACAATATAAATAAAAAAATAAAAATAAACAATATCAAAAACACCAAAATCGGTGCCAACAAATTGACTTTGTTGGCTTGAAGTTGTTGCAAGCTGTTCAATTTTAGACAGCTTGCACACACAGTTTGGAGGCTTATAAAAATGCCTCCATCCTTCATGGTTTAGATGTAGCAAGAGAACAATTCTTTGAAGGAAATTTTGAGAGAGAGTTTTATGTATTTTTAAGAAATAATTCCTAAAAAGGGGGAGTGACAAAATAGTGAGAAAAATACTTGGAGTATTTTTGGGAAACACTGTAAGTGTTACTATTTTAGTGAGATCTCATTTTAATATTGTATTGCCTCTAGATTTAATCTGGAAAATATTTTCTTGTACCTACTATTTGTAATAGTGGACGTTTTATTCGGAATTTATCCCCTGGACGTAGCCCAAAATTAAGGGTGAACCACGTTAAATTGCTGGTGTTATTTTTATTAATTATTATTATTCTGTATTTTTGTACCCGTGGGCCCAACAATTATATCACCAACTTTTAAAAAATAATTAATAATAATGGATAAAAATTAACCTTTTTTTTTTTTTGCCGAATGAGAGTAGATTAACATTAAAAGGGCTGGAAGCCCAAAATCAGTACAATGAAAGGAATGACAACAGGTATAGCGCAGTTGGGAATAAACATAATTGATCTATAGTCCATAAACATCCTGCCCTCACAAGGGAATTTTTGACTTGGGCTTAAAGCTTATATAGAAACCAGACCCAAGGTCTGTACGAATTTACCTATTCCAAGAATGCCTCTGACTCTAGACCACGATCCAGAGAGCATTGTCACCATCACCAAGAGCCGCACCAGCACTAGCGGCGAACAAGGCCAAAATTTACCTTAACCCATACAAATATATGCTCAAAATTTTAAAATAAAATACATCAATTTACTGTAAAAAAAATTGTTACTAATTTTTTTTTCCATGAGATAATATATTTAAACCTACTCTTGATATTAGAGACTTTTTTTTTTCTTTCTCACTCACACTCTCTTTATATTATTTGTTTATTTTAAAATTTTTGAAGGAGCGCAAGTCCCATTGACTTCAAGTAAATCTCAGTATTGGTCTTATAATATTAAAACTACTATAATTTTTTACAAAATGTTAGGGAGGCTCACTGTCACACCCCACTTCGGGGGGTGCGACGGTCCTAGGGCATTAGTAGGCATAAGGCCACCGACCACCTGTAGAACCCATAAACATGACTTTATAAACGGCATCATTGCAACTAAACATACATCTCATACCCAAGATCTCAACCTGAACATACATATTCACATAATCTCCATTCATACTTAACATACATGAATTCTCATAAGAACATATCATACTACTCATATAATCCCATATCATATTCAATACATATACGAAATCATTCTATAAAGCCACTAAGGCCAAATGAATATTTGTCCCTTATACCCATGGAGCATCTAGAGTAAACTTCAATTACAAAATAATTAAAGGAGAAATTACATTAATCAACTTGGTTCTCTAGGAAGGAGGATGCCTGAAGAACTGAACCGATGAACTTCTATTCTCCTGAAAAAATGGAATCACTAATGAGATAAAGCAGTAAGTAGATAATATATCACTATACATTTCAACTTGAGTTATCATATCATAAGAATAATTTAAGGCTAGGTTTCATAATACATAAACATATGGAATCACATAATGAATGGATATCAATTTGGTTTGATGGCCATAGATATATAATTATTTAAAAATTAAGCAGAGGCTTCCTTACAAGCATGCTCTATATAATTAAGCAAAACCTCCTTACAGGTATGCTTTGAGTCAAATGAGTAGAGGCTTCCTTACAAGCATACTCTAAGCAGTGGTCCCCTTACGGACATGCTATATGAAGTGGATCAGACTCCATGACTAGGATCGATACCCTTCCTAGCTAGGGTTCGGAATTATACCTTATCCGTAGGTACAATGTGCACAAAGTCTGATGTTTGCCCCACATTAGTTTAGGGGATTTCTATCATAAGGTTCATATACATAAATCATAATGAATAACAAATTGTCTAGGTTTCATACATATAGCTTAATCATTTAGAAGTATGGTTCACAATAATTCATAATCATTTGGCTTTCACAAGAGATTGAATAACATAAGTATACATAGGCTTATAGGATTTTTCATAAAATTTAGGTATAAGCATAATAGTATATTAAATACTCACCTTAGCCAAAAAGCATGCTACAACTCTCTATAGATAGTCCACAATCACATCAACTCATCATACCCATCATAATCCTTATGATTTCATCTAGAATGAGCTTTTAACACATAAATATAAATAATGTAGAATATATCAATTAATGTTATTAATCACCATATACATGCTAGACACATGATTCCTAATCATATTCCCTTCCCAAAGTATGGATTAACAATAATGAGGAAGAAGAATCACAAAGAAATCCCAAAACCCTAACTCACCTTATCAATCAATGCTTTAAAAATGGAAGGAGGAATAGACAAATGCAACACTAGATCCTTTAGTTGAAGCAATCAATGAAGTTTCTTGCCATTAAATGTGAGTGGGTGGAAGTTATTTGAGAGAAAATGGGTTTAGAAACTCAGATGGCTCGTAAAAATGGAGTTTGGGGCTTTAATTTCCTTAAATAGAGCTGTTTTCTATTTTTGTCCCCGATGCAAATTACGGTCATGATATGCAAATTTTGGTCGCAACATCCAAATCGCAGTCGCGACATGCTACTGTTTAAATTACTATTCATTCTAGTTAAAATTTCAGGCAGAGAGGTTTATGGTCTGCATTGCGGTCGCAACACTGGACGCGAAATACATATCGCGGTCGTGACACAAGTGTTGCGGGCGCGATTCTTGTCCTGCAACTTTAGTTAACAATTTAACTTTCATTTCTTAAGGAAACTCAACTTGATTCAGCCATACACATCATATACTAACAAAATTTCATTCATATACTTAATGAAAAGTATTACATGAATATTTGGGGTATTACAATAAATATTGAACCAAAGATTGGCCATTTGGTTAGTGACATGCATGAGAGATTTTCTTTTCTCTTATGTGTCATGTTGGATTTTTTTTTTTTTATTTCTTCTTATTTGATTCATGTAACCAACAAGGTTCTTACTTTTTGTTTATAACTTTTTCTAGGCCTGCAATGCACATAGCTTGATTTGCGTCCCTCTCTATGATATCCTCAGTAATGTTAAAATTTAATGTTTGCATTCTCTCTTGGTTGCAAGAAAAAAAAAACAAAAAAGACATTCAATTTTATTTCTTGCTTGCTTTCTAGTTTGAATTAAAGAATACAAAGAAATTGATATGATCAAAAACTTATTTTTTAGTCACCTGTTTGTAAACATTATCTTTGCATCTTATTCTAAATTTACCTCGGGAAGTGTACTTAGAATCACCTTTGTACCTAATTTATATTTTCAAATATCAATAGCACCTAATGGTTATTTTGGAGATTAATCATTAAATATAGAAAGTTTAGTTGAATGAGTTTCTTGGATATAGGTCCTGGTGCTGTTAATTTTATTCTAAATCATGCAAAGTTTGATTTTGTTTTTGTGCAAGATAAAAAATTAAAAGAGGTAAGTTTCTTAAAATTAACTTGCTTTAAAATTAATTATATGTTATTCCATAAAATCTTGCACATGAAAACAGCTACGTAATTTCATTGTGATAAATTGTTGCAATGGTCAAGGCATAAAGTTGTTTGTAATATTCTAATCCTTTTGTGCTTGCAAGTTAACTTTGTCCTTGATAATACATGTAATTTTTAGCCTAGAACAATGATCAATTGATCATGTGTTTGTATGTCAGAATTAATTCCTATAATTTTATTGGAACTGAGTAAATAAATGGTTGAACATTGTATATTCAAATTACAAGAGAACAAACAGCTATGAGTTTGTTTGAAGCTTATGTATGATATATTTTAATGATATTAAGTTTTTTTTTTCTATGCAGACCAAGCTCATCATCATCATCTCCACAGTGAATTTTTTGCTGTATCTAAATTTTGAACTTTGAAAGGTTCAGTTGCAAGGCACCTGTTACCAAGACTTTTTTGCAATCTATATGTTGATTTTTTATTTTATTTTTATAAATGTTTATATGAATATATGATCTTTTAAGAATTTTATAATACTATGAACAATTTAATGAATAAATTTTAAAAATATTATTTGCGTAATAATTTTATGCAATATCTTACATTCAAAAAAATCACCCGCAGCATCGCTCGGGTGATTGTCTAGTATAATATATAAAGAAGGAAAGCGGAGGAACAATGTTTTCCAAATTGATTTCGAGGTTAATTTTGTCTTTTCAGCTGGCTTGGTAGGGTTGTTTTTATAATTTCACACATATTTATTTACTAAAATGCCCACGTCCGAATCACCTTCCTCAGGAAAACGACGTTGTTTTCCTGAGGTGTTTTTTTGTCTTTTTATAATGAATTAATTTACTATTTTCTTTTGCCTGTGCTTAATAAAACGTCGTCGTTTTATTAGCCAATTTTCGTCTTTTCATTAGTTGTATTATATCTCTTTACTTTCGCTTGCTTTTCGGCCGCCGCTCTTGCTTATGCTTCTTTTCTTAAGATAGGTTGCCATTTTTTTTTTCCTTTCAATCTTCACTCCTCCTCTGTGCATTTCTTAGAGGTAGATCCCGTTTTACGTTTGCTTCTGTTTTTTAAACTAAATTTATCATTTCTTTTGCCTTTGCTTTATTCGACTTGGTGCTTTCATCTTCTGTATTCTCTTACATGCCTTGCGATTTTTTTGCTTGATGGTAGATCTTTGTTCTTGAATTTCTTTGTTGTGTTTTTTTCCTTCTCTTTTTTCAGTGTATATATGGGTTGTTTATTGGCAAGAGAGCAGGGAAATTTGATTTTCTAGATGTTTGATGGTGGGAATAAGAAATTAAAAAATCAAAAAAGAGTATTTTTTTTTTCCAGAGATTTAAGTTTTACAGAAGTTAAAAATTGGATTTTGTCCTATTTAGTTAGTTTAAATTTCAATTTAGTTTGTTTAGTTGGTTTAGATGGAAATATGGTCTTTTAGTTGGTTTAGCAGGAATTTTCTAATATAAAAGTGTGTGTATTTTATAATATTTAATATCATTGTTATTTAAATAGTTATAATTTTTTTATTGCTTTATCATTAGATTAGTTTTGTAATTTAGGTAATGCTTCCGAATAATGAAACTTTTTACAC
>CATKHJ010057041.1:0-54298 GCA_949750685.1 Vernicia montana
AATAAAATACCAAGTCATTCATATTTTATCTGATTTTGGGGTTGTGCAAAGAAATCTTTGGCATTGTGAGCCACCTCAGCCTCCAGTATAGCTTCCAACACAATGTCAGATCCTTTCACATCATCTGTCAATAGTCAACACATCAATATGCTTCTTTAAAATACATGCCAAGGTAAGAATATTTTCATAATTTTTTATTTTACTAAAGGCCTATCCAATATTTTCATAATTTTTTATTTTACTAAAGGCCTATCCAAATATCAAGAGAATAAACAATAGTCATGCACAAGAAATGATTAATGATGTAATTATATGCATTGATTAAAATGCAACCGATGAAAAATTTTAATGAAAAATGCTGGTAATGTAAGTATGAATCACAGACACATGCAACATTAAAATGCTATTAATAATATGTCACTGTCTACTAAGGAAAGACGATAATATGAGATAAACAAAATGATTTAACTAAAACCATAATTTAACATGTGATTAGGAAAATGTATTTGTATTGTATACTTGTATTTCAAGCCACAATGTTTTGCCAGATATCACTCAAGAATCTACCAAATCAAATAAGTTCGTAACTGAATGGAAAGCATAGTAAGCAAATCAATAGGTTTTTGTTGACCAGGATTGACATCTCAGCATTCCATCTATAAATGATGACAATTTTAGTTTTCTCAACTTTTCAATCAAAGCATTGAGTCTAAGAGTAACAGATTTAACATCACAGTAATCAAAGGATTGAGCAATGTCGACTATTCCAAAACCTTCATGAAACAGATTCACAGTTTTTTCTTTCTTTCTTGGCCCCACCTTTAATAGGTAGTACTGCTGTTACTTCTGTCTGTGGTTCAATAGGTCTGCCACAACCCAAAATGCTCACACAAAAGCCAAGTGAAAAGTTGCTCAATAAATACTAGATAGAAATTGAATTTACGGAGGGAAATAACTTGAAGGAAAATTGGATAAATGTCTTGTTTTTTCGGTTCCTCTTAGTTTGCTTCATTACAAGAAACAGAAAATTGAAGATGCTGGGGAGAAGGGAAAGAAAACTACAACAATCTTCTTTTTCCTTGTTTGATTTATAGATGTAATATATACAGAAAGAGAGAGAGACCAAGGAGAGAGTGGGGCAAGTAAATTCTTAAATCTAAATCTTCTAAGAGTTTCAAGTCAGAATGTTATTACTGTGTGAGATACAACATATGTACTTTTGGGAAAATTTTTGCCTACACTGGATATATACCCTCACCTCATACACTCAACAACTAACACATGACTGTCATTTGAAATAACTGCTTATTGAAATTACTTTTGTCTCCATTCTTTTGCTAGTGAAAAGATATTTATACCCATATTTTTTTCCCGTGATTTTATAACATTAGCCATGTGTATACACCCAGTATAGGCAAGTACCCATACTCCTGTTACTGCCTCCTACAACTAAAAAGGACACCAAGAACTAAAAGAAGCCTGCTTTCAAAATTTTAGACCAGTTCTTGCTGCTGTACTTTTGACAACAGGTTCCACTATAGCCATGAGTATTCTTCCATGTTTGTTCAAACATACTTCTAGGTAATGACTAGTTTTGAATGAAGATCTTTATTATCTATGTCATTGCAGATGGTATCGGGATGATCCACATAATATCAATGCAGAGTGAATGGACAGGAACACCGCATTAATGTATAATAGAAGAATAAAACACTAGAATGCACAGTTTCATTGGCTTTTATTATATAAACAGTTCACCGCATCATGAATTCACAGAAGTTAATAAAAAAAATTAATTGTTATATGCATGTGAGCACAAGGAAGGAAAAAGAGTGGGTATAGGCAAAGCAAAAGAGAGCATGAGTTAAAGTTAACAAATCGAAGAGAGTTATAAGTATAAACCACCCACCAAAACACGTGGACACAGAGGGGCAATCCTCATTTCTCTAATTCATTTAACCCTGCTACTACCACAGTAGCACCAGGAATGATAATGCACAGGACAATAAAAGGCATCATTGCTAGATGTAAACAGAAGATAGTAACTGCACCTGAGTAAAGATTATTACCTGGGCGATTCGGTAACAGCCCAGTACTTTCAGCAGATACAGGCAGAACATTTAGAAGACCAACATCATCAATTAGCTTTCCCGCATCTGTACCACTTTTCAATAAGCCAGTCTTCTGGGCAGAAGATTCAGCCAATCTTGCATATACAACAGCTTGGCTGTGCAGATTACACGAATCTGAGGCCTTTGGACCAAAACAAAAACAAAGGAAAACAAAAATTAAAGAAAGGAAAAGAAGAGCAATAACATATTGATAATAAAAACCCAGCTCCTTCCAAGGGAAAAAATTGAAGCAAGAGAAATAAGTTTGCCTGATAAAAAACCTTGGAAATGGTAGGTGTTGGTATACTCTCTCCATTTGTCTGCTCATTAAAAGGCTTGGGAATGGTAGCTTTCAATGTATTCTCTGCATCTAGATTTTCAGGAATGCCACTGACTAACTTCCCATAAAAAACAGGTAAAAAGAATTAGAAACTCCCATACCCCAGAAAGAATCATAATTTAGAAAATTATACAAGAAGGTCGACAATACCATTTGAACTAGATGTATGATCAATATTATCTACAAGCCTCCGAGTTAACGGACCAGGATTCAAGACAGATATGCTCCGAATTTCATGACGTATGGCATCGAGTTGAGCCATTGTTTCCTGAAGTTCCTTGTAGACCTAAAACAAAAAACATGAATCTCAACTCTCAATAAGCATTGTCTTTGCAATAACATCATAAATCCCAGTTCAAAAATGCAACAACAGAACCATATTCAACACCATTACCTATCCAAATGTAGTAACTTCAGAGAAAGTTATATCCCTTGTTATTTGTTTTTATGCTCTTGAAGAAACTAACAATACATCTTAAATTGTTAATCATAATAATTGCAGGTAGGTTGGATTTGAAATTGCTCCGTTATCCCCCCGATTTGAAAACTCAAATTTTGTAAGAATTCAACTTAAATAAATTCTATTTAATCAATTTTCATGTTTTAAAGGAGGTAATTTATAGAATTCAATTCTTTTAATGCAAAAAAAAAAAAAAATCAAAGTAAATAGAAATCATGCCATTTCACAAGCATGTAATTTAATTAAGACTTGATTCATCGTCAAATTACACAAATATGTATCTTAATCTAATAGAATTCCAATATTATTAGTTATTTTTAAATAAACAAAAGTTATTAAAAAATAAAAAAGTTAAATTCATAATCTGTTAACAACAATTCTCACACAAGAATACAATTCAAAATGATAAAACAACTGCAAATTATGCATATCTGAATAAATTTCAAGATACAATATAATTCACATAAGCAATTACACATTTTCTACTCAAAGGCATTGAGTTAAAAAAAATAAAAAATAAAAATATAAAACAAGTTGAAGAGTAACCTGGTGAGCTTGAGATTGCTGCATGACATTCTTGAATTGGCCACGAACCAACTGGACATGGCCAATGGCTCGACCTGCTAATCTCCCAGCAGTTCTCGCTATTACTGGTAGGTCTTTGGGTCCTAATTAAAATGCATTAAACCAACATAAAAACCCTAAATTCATTAACATTTGCTGTGACTAGAGGAAGAGATATAGAAAGGTAACCGATTAGTGTAGCGGTGGCTCCGAGCAAAAGAAAGAGTTCTCCGTAGGAGATCCCGAACATTGTTGTGTTAGTAATTGATTAAGTCCAAATGGTTGAAGATTCACTGGTAACGGACTCTGTTGGTGAAAAAACCTTCAAACGCTGCTCTTGACCGCCGAATTGGAAGTTAAATAGTTGAAGCTCGTCATTGAATGAGACCTTGCTGTCAATAGTTAGCCTTTGTCAAGGTTACTCGTAGATCTTTGGGTCCTAATTAAAATGCATTAAACCAACATCAAAACCCTAAATTCATTAACATTTGCTGTGATTTATGAGCTAGAGAAAGAGATATAGAAAGGTAACCGATTAGTGCAGTGGTGACTCCGAGCAAAAGAAGAGTTCTCCTCGAACATTGTTGTGTTAGTAGTTGATTAAGTCCAAATGGTTGAAGATTCACCGGTAACGGACTCTGTTGTTGAAAAAACCTTCAAACGCCACTATTGACTGCCAAATTGGAAGTTAAATAGTTGAAGCTCGCTATTGATTGAGACCTTGCTGTCAATAGTTAGCCTCTGTCAAGGTTACTGGTCTTCAACACAGTTGTTTCCACTTTCATCTTTGGGCTGTTTTCAAATCAATGGACCCTAACGAAGCCCAAACAGAGTTTGGACTAGACTCTATTAATGTTAGGATTAAAATTCAATATATAATTTAATCTTAATCAACCTCTCAATCATTATTCATTAATAATAATAATTAAAAATTTATAGCCATGTCAGCACCTGTGAGGCTGATTCTGCACAGGCATCTATGGAAAGAAAGAAAATTATAAATATAAGTTATAACAAATAACTAGGGGCTTCAAGCACAACAGACATTCTTCTTCTGTTTGTGTACCGTTACAGGTTTTACAGTAGAAATGTTTCAAAAATTTAGAGAAAAAACTGATCCGTGAACATTTACATTAATAGAGTCCATTCCAAACTCTGTTTGGGCTTCGTTAGGGTCCATTGATTTTAAAACAGCCCAAAGATGAAAGTGGAAACAACTGCATTGAAGACCAATAATCTTGACAGAAGCTAACTATTGACAGCAAGGTCTCAATCAATGGCGAGCTTCAACTATTTAACTTCCAATTCGGCGATCGAGTGGCGTTTGAAGATTTTTTTCAACAATAGAGTCTATTACCGGTGAATCTTCAACCATTTGGACTTAATCAACTACTAACACAACAATGTTCGGGATCTCTTATGGAGAACTCTTTCTTTTGCTCGGAGCCACCGATACACTAATCGGTTACCTTTCTATATCTCTTCCTCTAGCTCATAAATCACAGCAAATGTTAATGAATTTAAGGTTTTGATGTTGGTTTAATGCATTTTAATTAAGACCCAAAGATCTACCAGTAACCTTAACAGAGGCCAACTATTGACAGTAAGGTCTCAACCACTAAAGTAAAGCACTAAGGATTACTAAACTAATTATGCTACAAATAGTACTAATCTCTTGGCGGTTGAGAGCATAACAACCATACAAAAGAAAAGTAATCAAAACAATAATTAAAAAAAATCATGATAAAAACACAAACCTAAAAATAAACATTAGAATTATTGTTTCTTACAAACCTAAAAATAATCTAAAAACCCAAAATTGCTTTCGGTATTCCTTTTATTTTATTTTATTTTATTTAAAACAAAACAATATTTTGAAAACCAGAATTTGTTGTTTTTTGTTTTCTACTTTCTATTTTCAAAATATTTCTAGATAAAGATGAAAGAAATAAAAAATAATAATTTTTTTAAAAATATTTTCTAATACTTTTCAATTAACACAAATCTAAAAAAATAATTAGAAAATCAATAAGTAAAAAAAAAAGAAAATTAAATTCAAATGTTACCTTGTAGCCAAAATTTTGCAAAACACAAACCTGAAATATAAATAATAATTAAAAAATTGAATAATAATAAACTGATAACAAAAAATTAAATAACTAAAATAAAGAGCAAGCTGGTTTAATAATAATATCCATATTGATATTATTATAGCAATAATAATAAAAAGTGTTATATCTAGCAAACTTTAATGCCTCTTGATTTACAACCTTGTTTGATGTGGTTGTGATAATACACAAATTATTTTCTAATAAAATAAATAAAAGAATCAAGATTTATGTTATTTTTCAAGTGCAAATAGTTCTTGAAATTAAATTTGAAAAAACCATTAAATATATATATGATTAAAATTATATAAAATACCAGCAATATATTCAAAATGATCAATCATCATATTAGAAGAAAAACAGAAATAAATGTTTTAATCATGCATGCTTAATTATATATAATATTTATGACTTATAAGATAATATTATGGATTATTTTTTATATATTATTTCAAATTTAAATTTATAATTTGATGAAAAGAAAATTTTAAAATTAGGAGATTCACTAAGGAAGTAGGCACCTCTTTATGTTATTTTCTTGTACGGCCTCAGCCCTTTTTCATGCAATAAATTGGCTGTAATATATATATATATATATATATATATATAAACATCGTTATTCATTTTTTTCCCGTAAACTAAATGACCAAAGGACTGATTATTTTGGTCAAATCATTCCAACAACATAAACGACATCAAAAATTAAAAAGGGCTATTAAAATCTATATTAATTTTAAAATATCAAACTTTATATTAACAAATAAAAAAATAAAATAAATTTTATGTGAAAGGAAAATCTAAAAATAAAAAAAAAAATTAATATATATATATAAACATTGTTATTCATTTTTTTCCCGAAAACTAAATGACCAAAGGACTGGTTTTTTTGGTCAAATCATTCCAACATAAACGACATCAAAAATTAAAAAGGGCTATTAAAATCTATATTAATTTTAAAATATCAAACTTTATATGAACAAATAAAAAAATAAATTAAATTTTATGTGAAAGGAAAATCTAAAATAAAAAAAATTAATGAAATAAATATATATATATATTTATATATTTATCAATTTATAATTATACGAAATACTTTACTATGAAGTTTTTATATAATAGATATGTAAAGCACAAAAACTGTTGATTAATGAATGATGAATGATGAATGTATGAAATTATTACAGATCTAATAATTAAGAAATTAATTAAAGAAAATGATGAGTAAGTTAAGCACATATCAATAATGAATGAAGAAATAAAAACTGGAAGCAGATGGGTAGTAGAACAAAGGAACAAAGACATCACTTTTTAAATTGCAGAGCCTTTTGGTCTTTAATGGTGTTGAAGGGCTAAGCTTTACAAATATATGTTTATGATTATCAAACAAACTGTACTTTTAATAGAGAAATTGAAGAGGACAAAAGAGATTGGCGATGAAGAGACCAGAAATGAAGAAATCGGTGTTTGGTCAATGATGATCTCCTCTACTTGAGGCTTTAGCGGCTCATAAGCACAAACTAATGAAAAAAAAAAAACACACACACAGAGAAACGGCGCAAGAAGAATGAGAGAAAAAGAAATTAGGGTTTGAAGGAACAAAGACTCACACTGAAGAAGATGACCATAATACCATTAATAAAGCGACGTCGTTTTCCTATGGCAGGAAAGGCAAGAAAGGCTAAAAAAGGAAAGGAAAAAACATAAAATTACATAAAGACCAAGGGAGCTGAAAATATCTAGACAGCAAATAAAGGCCAAAGTAGACATTTTAAAGTCAAAATTGGGTCAAAATTAATTGCTCAATGCACTGTTCATCCACGCATCCGCTTTTAATGTATTTACTAGTAAGCCACCCCTGCCATGTTGCAGGTAACTAATAATTAAAAATACATATCATTAGTGTAATTGAGATGTAATTTCTTAAATTAAAACATAACATTTATAAATTTTAAAATTGTTTAACCAAGTTATAATTTGCATGGATAAATCAACTCAGGTGAATATTACGTGGAACTTATAGATGCATTTTCTATTTTCAGCCATTTAAAGCAAATCCTAATTAATTTTCTCTACTAACCCTTTTTTTTTTTTTTTTTTTTTTTGTTAATGTGTTGTTTGTTGTTCACAGATAAGGATTTAAGCTATGATCATTTGGCTTCAGGCCTAAAGGAAGCTTTGGAAAATGACAAATCTGCATTCAACTCTAATAGTCTGCAAAAGTACATAGGTATTGATACCTTTTTGTGAATTTTGTATACTTATACATCCTTACAGGTGGGTGTGATCACATTCACAATGTGTTCTTTTTGGGATTAGAAAGCATTTTAGATTAAAGCATATAAGTAGAGTTTAAGATGCCAAAATTTATGCCAGTGAAGCGAGCTTACTTTGGTCAGTTTTCTTTACAACCTCTGATAACAGGGAAGTCCCGGGGCAGCTGTAGCTTATCAATTATCTTCCTCCCTAGAACAGTCTAGATCAGCATAAGTGATTGGTATAACTAATGCCAGGCAGCCAGAGGACATCAATTTTATAAGAAAAAATTCTCACAAATAACACAATGGAAGAGAAAGCAAAGAAAAGAAAAGAAAATATCACAATCCTATGATAAACCCAGATTCAATATTAAACAAATAGCAGTATCCTCGAAATTCATTATTAGTAACAAATTTGCTTATCAAGAACAGTAACTCAGAAAGTTACAGTCTAACTAAGGTACTTATTTGGTTAGATTCTCCTACTCAACCCCTACAACTGAAAACATAAAAATAAAAGAGACATGCAAGATCAAATATAACAGAAAGCACAGGAGAAAGAGAGAGTTCTATAGAAACAGTATAATGAGCCCAGAATCTTCAGTACCCATTTCGATACCCAAGTTGGAAAAATCAAGATCAATACTCTCTTGATACAATAATAACCAATTCAGATTAAACAACTAATACCAAAACCACCAGAAACTCTTTATCCAACGATTCAGAATAACTAAGAAATTAGCTAAAATAAAAGTTCTAATGAAACAAAGACAAAATCCAAATGAAATATAAGTTTAATTTCTTTTTCTTTTTTTTTATCCTTTTTTACCTCTTTTCAGGTGGATGAATAACCTCTCATGTGAAAAAATTAATCTATACAATAATTAACCAAAATAATCTATACAGTAGTTTTTAAGAAATAATTATATTTAATAAAAAATATTTCAGCGTTATATAATCGCAAAAACTAAAATCAAAAATTTTAAAATTATATCTACTTAAT
Organism: Vernicia montana; assembly: GCA_949750685.1. Taxonomy (NCBI): domain Eukaryota; kingdom Viridiplantae; phylum Streptophyta; class Magnoliopsida; order Malpighiales; family Euphorbiaceae; genus Vernicia; species Vernicia montana. The sequence goes on from CATKHJ010057041.1 coordinate 8,842, forward strand.
TATGTTAAATCTCATAGGTATTAGAATAACTTACCCTTAAAAATCAACTCGAAATTCATGAATTTGTATATTTTGTTGTTAATTTACAACATAAAAATATAGGGGGCTATAGATGCTCACCTGATTGACATAAGCATCACCAAATGCAAGACTAATATGGACTCGTGTGTACCGGATTGAAGAACAGCTTGTGGCTAACTTCACTGTGAAAGAACAACTATTTGCATTCTAAAAGAAATACAGATTTATAATTCACCATTAATTTAGACTTCAAAAACTCCAAGAAAACATGGGCAAAATTGGAATTATAAAGAAACCTGGTAGTGTTGATCTTTAAGGATCTGAGAGGCTGCGGCAAAGGAATGATTTGTCTAGCTTGTGAAAGATTGAAAATAAAGGCGAAGAAGAGCAAAAATGCGAGTGATTATCAGCAGAAAGGGCAAATAAAAAAAAAAAAAGAGTAACAAGTCACACCAAAGAGCTTGTGTAGAATGATATCGCAGAAATGGGCATTCAAAACGAAACGACGTCGTTTTGAATGCCCATTTCGGTGCGAGATGAGGGCAGCAATGTAAATCCGAAGCAAAGTAAATACCCAAATTACCCCTCATTTGTTCAGTGCAGCACAGGAACAAAGGATAAAAAAAGGGGAAGAAAAAAGTAAGTTACAAATTTAGCCCTCATTTAATCACTGCCAGCACAGGAAAGAAAGGACAGCGAGAAGGAAAAAAATAAAATTACCAATTTAGCCCTCAAATCAATTCAAGTTACTATTCCTCCGCCACAGCACTTTTAATGTATAGAATAAATATAGATATATAGATTTTCCCTCAAACTAATTATCAATTTAACAAAAATAAATTAATGTTTGAAAAAATAAATAAATAAATTTTTTTGAATTTTAAATAGGTGTTTTGGATTAGGGGAATTCAAAATTTTTATGGAGTTATTCAATAATAACTTTTAAAAACTCTATAAAAATCAAGAGATATTCAATAATAATTTTTAAAAAATTTAAAAAGGTTTATAAAAATTATGAGTATTCAATTACAACTTTTATAAAGTTTATGAAACTTAACCGGTATTTAAAGTCATTGACTTTTATAAATAATAAATTTTGGTATATTTTCATTAACATAATTTTATAAAAAGTTTAAAATAAACATAATTTTTATAAATTAGCCTTTATAAATAGTTTAAATATAAATATAATTTTTAAAATGTTTAAAATTTTAAATTAATTATTTAATTGACTAATTATATGCAGTGTGTTTATTTTTTTATTATTATTAATGCGGCTTTATTTTTTTATAATTGCAATAAAATATTTGTTTCATTGCAAATCTCACATCTTAATTTTTGTTATTTGAATTTTTTAATATTAATAATATTTTATGTAACATTAAGAAGTTAAAATAATTTAAAAATAAGAATTATTATAATGTAATATATAAGCACATATTCAGAAAATACAATCAAATAATAAATTTTATAATATCTATAGTTTTAAATCATGATCGGGGATGAACATTTAGAATAATCATTTTAATAGAATTTTATTTATTTTGCAAAGTGATGAAGTATGTGTGAAATGGCCAAGAAAAATTCTTATGGAGACGAGGTAGTTAATGACAATTGAATATTTTTTATTTTTCTGGATATATTCCTTTCTAGTTAAAAAAAAATATTTATTCATTATTTATTAATAGTCTATCAATATTTATAAAATTTTTCTTAAAATAAAATTTTTAAAAATTATTCATAATTATATAAAATCTGCATAAATTATTAAAAAATCCATAAATTCTACATGCCTTCAGTTAAAAACCGTCTACAAATATCATTAAAAAATTTAATAGAATACACCCTCTTAATAACACAAAATATTTTAATTAAATGTACTTTTCTCCTCTTCCTCTCTCTGTCTCTCCCTCCTCCGTCATCTTCTCCAATCCCCTCTCCAGCTACCGAAAATCCACACGTGTATAAACCTTCATTAGATTCACTCGCCGTCGATTTCATGGATTGAGCGCCGCCGTTGCGGTTTCCTTGGAGAGCAGCCTCGGATTAAGCGCCATTTGTGGCTTAGTGCTGCAGCTTTTGCTGTGACGGCTAATGAGATTTTAAGGGGAAAATTAAAAGGTAAGGATATCTAGTTTTTGTTGCTCTGGAATCTAAAAACCGAACTTTAACATTATTATTTTCTTGAACAGCATTTTATCAGTGCTATATATAAATGTCGCAAATATTGCAATTTGAGAGAGATTGGTTTGTTTGTTTGTTTTTTTTTTTTTGTTTTTTTTTTTTTTTTTAGCATTACCAAAAAAGCTTTTTCTTGATTTTCAACAATTAACCTTAAAACAAATATAGAACAATAGGTTATATAGTAAGGTTGGAGCTATAATGATTTTAGTTGTGAAAATGGTTTTGGTCAAGATTTTTTAAAGCACAAAAATTTCCCCTTTTTTATGTTCATAATGAGTTTTGGTTAAGTAAGCAACCAACTATTAAAGTGATAGAACTAGTTGAGAAGCACATGAATACTAGAATAATCACATAATGTGGTTGATGTTATCACTTTATTTTTGTTCTTTAGCTTTCCTTCATCCCTTTAAAAGTAGCCATTGAGTTAAAATCATTATTAGTAATATCAGTATTTTTTAAAAAAATATTATTTATTTTTAATAAATTCTACCCAAAAAAAAAAAACTTGTATGTAAATTGATATCCTTATAGATTAATTTTGCAATTATTTATAATTTTTTGAAATTTTTTTTTTTAGGGATAAGTGGAGTTAGCACTTTAAAGATTGGGGATATTACAAATTGAACCCTATACCATAAAGCATTATCATGTTTATTCTAACCTTTAGTTTGGATTTCGTATACACTTTGGTCAAATTTCCTTTATGAAATTTCTCTTAATCAATCTATTACTTGACAAAATTGATTTAGCATTTTATATACCTACAAAATAAAGTTTTAATTTGGCACATAATTTATACCAAATACTTAAAAGTGTTGTGTGAGAAGTTTTAGATATAAGGTTGATTCTTTTTAATTTTAAGTCATGGATCAGTTATTTTTCTACTTAATAAGAGATATTCAATCCCCTTATTTTTAAAATTTCATAAAGAATGAATGACAATTTGGAGGGAAAATTCAAAGAGGGTATTAATTGTAATAATTTATAAAATTCATGGTTGACATTGTAACGTTTTAAAGTATGAAGTTTAATTTGTAATATCCCTAAAGGTTAGAGTGTTGTGTATGATTGTCCCTGATTAGAGATTATACGTACAGCAAAAGTGATTTTTACTCCCTTTTTGTGCAGACTGGTGGGTGCAATTTTTGAGCAATGAGCTTCAAGTTTAGGCCAGTTTCACACCCTAAAGATAATGAGAGCTGTGAAAAGGAGAAACAGATAAAAACTTTAGATCTTGGAAATGGAAGCCAAGTCCTTTACATCCAAAGATTTTTATCATTTGAAGACTCATGGAAATTCTTCGATTATCTCAACTCCCACATCCCTTGGACCAGACCCACCCTTCGCGTGTTTGGTCGCTCCTGTGTTCAGGTTTTATCTCTACCCTCTGTCACTTGCTGAGATTGTGAATTTCTAATACCTTCATCTGAAAAAGATTATGGTTTGTTTTTCTTTTTATTTTGCTGGCATTGTTTTATAATTTTTCATGGCTAGGAAATGATGCTTTTCATTTTCACTTAAATCAATAAAAGTAGGTGATATCATAAATTTCAATGGGGAATTCTGGAAAAATTGGTTCTTTGATTTGGAGGGTAATATTCACCTGGCATGTTCTTGTTATTTTCACTTCTTGTATTTGTCTCATAGCATGTAAGAGTCATTTGAGCACAATTATTTTCAGCTAATGTTTAGTGTTTGGATGGGGGATTTAGAATCCAGGCATTTGAATTCCATATTTTAGTTTGAAATGTAAGGATAAAGGTCTGCAATAATGAAGAACGAGGGAGGGAAAATTACTGTGTCGTATAATGCTAGCATTATTGTGTGCATATAGTGTGGATAAAGGCAAGGATGTTTCTTTTTGCCTCACTAATAAGACTTTTCAAGATTGGTGTGGTGCAGCTGATTGTTATTATTTGGTTGTGTATCAGTTTTTTAAGTGGCTGGGAAGGTGCTCTACAGGTTAAAGGATCTAATTTATAATTATTGGGTTGCAAATTATCAAGAGTCCTTGGCATGATCAAAGCTTGACAATTGGCTGGACAAACAGGAAGCCATTGAATTACAGTTAATTATGTATAAATTGTGTTGAGGAGTAATGCTTGTTTTCTTTGCCATCGAACAATATACTTATTTATGAACTTGCACACCCTTGCTAATTGTATATTGCATACTTATCTTTGCAGCCTAGAGATACTTGTTATGTTGCAAGTCCAGGATTGCCTGAATTGATTTACAGTGGCTATAAGCCTCATGCCTACACATGGGATGATTATCCTCCACTCAAGGACATCTTGGAGGCCGTAAGAATGATTTGTTTCCAGATTCTTTTATCATCATTCCTATTGTATCTGTGTTATGAGACTGTTATTTTTTCACTTGATAATCTCTTAGTGTTTTTTATTATATATCCTAAAGGTTCAGAGAGCACTTCCTGGGAGTAGATTTAACAGCCTACTATTAAATAGGTATAAAGGTGGTAATGACAATGTTGGTTGGCATGCTGATGATGAGAAGCTTTATGGGCCAACTCCTGAAATTGCCTCTGTTTCTTTTGGATGTGATCGTGAGTTCTTGTTGAAGAAGAGACAGAATAAATCATCACAAGGTAGCATGAAGTGTTTCAATCTTCTTTCCTTTTGTTAGTTCTCATGTTCAAGAGGCTCTGGAAGTAAAGTTGATGGTTCTAACTTGATTTTGCAATGCTACATCATAGATACTACACAATCCCTAAAAAGTACCTATATGCTCTAGGCTTTTGTGATTGAGCACAAAGCTGGCACAATCTATACAGTTTCTTATTATTGATTATTTTGTTATAACTAAGGATAGAGTTTAGTTTAATTATTATGTTTTGCTGTTAAGTGCCAGAAAGAAGATCTGATGATGAACCTGTTCGCAAGCGACTAAAAAAGAGCTGCCATATTGATCAACATTCTTTCACGCTAAAGCATGGATCACTATTGGTGATGAGAGGTTACACACAAAGGGATTGGCTCCACTCGGTGCCTAAGCGTGCAAAAGCAGAGGCAACTCGAATTAATCTTACCTTTAGGTACGTACTCTGAATGGTCGTAGAAAGAAAGTTTGGTCACGTGTTGCTCTGTTGTTTATTGTAACTACTCGGTTAATGCTGAATATTCTACTACTAGGTAGTTACATTTTGCAACTTAGAAGAGAAGGAATATGCATATAATTCAATATGAACAAGATAAATTTTGACTTTGATGTTTATAAAAATGAAATGCAGCTAAGTTGTCTATAGTTTGATTACAAGTATCAATTGTAGCCGGCTAATTCCCCGTAAAAATACTCAAATCATAAGCATTGATAGGAATATACATGGTCAAGTTTGGTTTGGCTTGATTCAAGTAACTTGAAAAATCAAGTCAAACTAGAACTCATATTGAGTTTGCTCTCAATTTGATTTTTGGTTTGGAAAAATCAGAGAATGGCCTGATTATTGATATTAGATGCATGACTTGTTATGTGTTATTACATCTTTTGTTCTTTCCATTTCTTGTTTAATCATTGATTTGCCAAGATCTGAAGTATTATAGATTTTTAATATCAATGTGAATTTTTTTTTAATAAATATCTATTATTTTGACTAACAAATAATATTGTGTGATATATAGAAAATAGTCAAAATAATATTTTAAATTATTAAAAAAAATTATATCTGTTAAATAAATAATAAATGAATGGAATAGAATGTGTGTGGGTAATCTTATATTAATTAATGATAATAAATATGAATGTTTTATAATAACGAGAATAATTCAACATAAGAGCATGTTCAACAATACTCTCTATTTTGCTTCTTATTATATTATAAACAATTAACTCTTTATTTTAACTTATCTTGAAAAATGTGCATACTTCAACAAAATTCTCTATTTCACTCCCTATTTTATTATTTTATTAATAAATATATAATTCCATTTCTTTATACATAAATTTATAATTTCATTTTCTTTACTCTACATAAAATTTTTGTAGTTAAAAAATATAATCTTTTTAAAAATATTGTAACAAATTATTATTATTGTTATTATTATTTCTTCTACTCTATATAAAATTTTTACAATTAAAAAAAATATAATTTGATAAAAATATTATAACAAAACTATTATTATTATTATACTATAATTTTATTTCTTCTACTTTACATAAAATTTTTACTACTAAAAAAAATAATTTGATTTAAAATATTATAAAATAATATTTTAATAATAATATAGTAATTTAATAATAATAATTTTTTTATTAATAATAACAACAATAATAATAATTTAAAAATGAAAGAAATGAAAAAAGAAAAAGAAATATTAAAGGAAAAAAAAAAGAGAAATAATAAAAAATGTCTTAGGAGCTTTAAGAGTCATTTTCTTTCTCCTTAAGTTTAAGGAGAGAGATTGTGACTCTTAAAAATTTTTAGGGAAGGAGGAAGATTTATGAGATTTTTGGAAATACAATTATTAAACATGCTCTTTAAAATAAAGAAAGAGAGAGATTTAAGAGCTTGTTGGGGATGCTCTTAGCTGTTAGATAATCAAACTACTTATTTAAATAAAAAAAATAAATTATCTTATTAAAAATAATATTTAAATAAAAAGATAAATATTAATATTAATCATTAATAGTTATTAAACATATTAACAGCAACAACTAATAATAATTTTATCAAACACTTAACAACAATCAGCTATTAGCTGACAGCTACTAATTAAAGATGAGCAAACGGTCGGTTATGTTGATTGAACTGAACCAAACTAAAAAACCGAAATGCATATTTTTTAAAACTGAACCGAACTGAACTTATAATGGAAACCGAATTGAACCAAACCGAAAAAGTTTGGTTTGGTTCGACTGGTTGGTTTTACTTTTATTTTTTCCCCTAAATTTATATTTAATTTTCATTAATTATATATATTTAATACCTAAAAAAAATTATATTATTATATATATTTAAAAATATATACAATACTATATTTAATACCTAAATAATTTCATCAAGGAGGTATTATATATATTTAATAAACACGTATAATATAAATATATTTTAATATATATTCTAAATGATATAAAAAATAATAAAAAAAATTCAGTCGGCTCGGTTTTCACCGAAGTTTTTTGGGTAAAAAATGAACCGAACCGAAGTTGTAGAAAATCAAATTGAACTGAACCAATTAGTTTGGTTCAATTTTTCAATTTTGGTTTGATTTTGCTCACCCCAACTACCAGTTACTAACTAACAACTAACAGCTACTATAAACAATTAAACCAAACGGAGCCTTAGTAAACATATTTTGTGGTCCAAAAACACATACGCCACCTAAGGTAATTTGAAAAGGGTATATATGTATATGGGAACCACATCACTCCAATTTTACTATTAGTTGTGTATTTTTTTGTGTTGTTAGATTCGAATCAGATTGATTGATTTAATAAAAAATCGGATCAGAAATTGGTTCGGTCTGATGAATCATACTGATTTTGGGTGTTAATTTTTTTTTTTTTTTTTTTGCAGGTTATAGGTATTGAACCCATGACCTTTAGGTAAAAAAATAACTTCAAATCAATAACCACTTAATCTAAACATTGTATCTTAATCATTTTCTTCACAATTTAATTTTATAATCATGAAAATAAAAAAATAATACTATTATTTACCTAGTAAATATATATTATTAATTTAATTACTTATGGTTCAATCCCGATTTAATCTTAGTTCAACTCTGATTCAATTTTAATTTAATTTCGATTGAATCTCTTAACCCGTGACCCTTTGTCCTCACCTATTCTAAAATCAAACCGATTTGAAAACTATGGTATTTTTTGGAGTGGGAAGATGAGAAAATCCATTTGCTTGAATGAGTTATCTCGTCTTGGTTCATAAGAGTTGCTTCATCTTTTTCTTTTTATCTTTTTAACTTTGGTTTATTTCATGGTTAGTGGAGAAGAAGTCATATTTCCAATATTTTTGTCTACACAAGAGAAAAGACTTGCTTTATGGACATTGAGATCAATTCAACGAGAAGACTGATTTTATTGTCATTGTCCCCACAAATGGGTTTCTTAGGAATTATTGTTTGATGTAGAATTGGTTCTACCTATCTAGCTAGCTCTTGTTTGGGATGGTCAAAATTAAAGACTTTTCGATTTCTTCTTTAAAGCTTTTTTTTTTTTTTTTTTTTTTTTTTTCAAATCTTCTTTAGACCTAGGGGTGTAATCGAGACGAGTTTTAGCTTATTCAGATTTGACTCGATATTTTTTTTTCGAGTTCGAGTTTGAGCTCGAGTTTTGGATCGAACTTGAAAATCATGTTCAAATTCTACTCGAACTTGGCTCATTAATAAATTATAATTGAACTAAACTCGAACTCGAATTCGACTCGTTTTGAAACTCATTTATAATTTATCAAAATATTCAATTTCCTAAATATTTATTTATAATAAAATAACTATAAAAAAATACTTAAAACTAATATAAAAGTAAAATTATCCAATTAGTGAAAAAAAAATCAATCATAAAATTAAGTATCACATGTATTACAAAAATATTAATTAATAAAAAAAAATTTTAAAGATTAGAATATTAGATTATATAATAAGAAAATATTAGATTATATTAATTAAGAGAATATATATTTTAGTCAAATTGAATTATCAAAAAGTTTATAAAAGTATTAAAATATATTTTTTGAATTGTCAAAATTATCAAGTTAATAATAATAATAATAATAATAATAATAATAATAATAATCAAACTGTTCTCGAGCCTATTAATCGAGCTGTTCGTAAGTCTGTTTACGAGTTTATAATCGAATTGTTCACGAGTCTAATCGAGCCGAGTTTAATTTTATTCAATTTCGACTTTTTTATTCATCGAACCTTAAAGTAAAGCTCAAGCTTGACTCGTTTATAAAACGAATCAAACGTGAACTAATTTTTGTCGAGCCGAACATTAAATCGCTCGCAAATAGTTTAGTTCATTTACACCCTTATTTAGACCTTCCAGGCTAACCTTAAAGTACAAGTTTTGATTGAGCTAGCAACTAGTACCTCGGATCTATGCATAACTTAAATATTAATTAACCACCGAATTACGAAATGAATTTAGCTACGGGTTCTTCTATATAGTGTCCTTATAAATAATTTGAGAAAACGAACCAAAAAGCTTCTTAATTTTCATAAAAGGCACTAATAATTTTTTTTTTTAAATTTTTTTTATGGTTTATTTAAATCCATAAACTATTGAAAATGGTTCAACAACACCCATAAACTAACTCTGTTATTTTTTTATGTTAATTTTATGGACTCCACAAATAAAATATTAGTATATATACCGAAAAGAAAAAAAATGCTAAAATAAAAAATAAGAAACCCATAAGACTAAAATATAAAATTATATTTTTGAAAAATAAAAAAATATTAACATTAAAAACTTAAAAATAAAAAAGTATATATATATAAATTTCATTTTTTTATAAATATATATAAAATTATATTTTTGAAAAATAAAAATATTAATAGTAAATATATATGTAAATTTCATTATTTTTTATAATAATTATATACTAACAGCAAATATATATATATATATGCTGCGTGTGTGTGTGTGTGTTAAAATAAAAAAATATTAACAGTAAATATATATATAAATTTCATTTTTTTTCATAAATATATATAAAATTATATTTTTGAAAAATAAACAATATTAACAGTAAATATATATATAATTTTCATTCTTTTTATAAATATATATAAAATTATATTTTTGAAAAATAAAAAATATTAAAAATAAATATATATATAAATTTCAGTCTTTTTTATTTTTAAGTTTTTAATGTTAATATTTTTATTTTTTTAGTATTATGGGTTTTTTTATTTTAGTATTTTTGATTTTTTATATTGTAATAATAATATTTTATCCGTGGGGCCTATAAAAGTAACAGAAAAAAAAAAACGGAGTTAGCTTATAAGTCTCGTCGAGTCATTTTCAATAGTTTATTATCGGTTTAAATAAACCACCAAAAATAGAAAGAATTTATTAGTGTCTTTTATGAAAATTGAGAGATTTTTTTATACATTTTCCCTAAATAATTTATTTTAATCTTATTTGAATCACTTACTAAGAGCATCTCCAACAATGATCTCTATTTTACTCCCTATTATATTATAAACAATTAACTTCTTATTTTAACTTATATTGAAAAATATACATACTCCAACAACACTATTTATTTCACTCTCTATTTCATTTTTTATTAATAAATTCACAATTCAATTTTTTTATATATAAATTTATAATTTCATTTTCTTTACTCTACATAAATTTTTTGCGGCTAAAAAATAATATTTTTAAAAATATTAAAACAAAATATTATTATTATTATTATTATTATTATTATTGTAATATCATTTCTTTTACTCTATATAAAAATTATTACTACTAAAAATATATAACCTGATATAAAATATTATAACAAACTATTATTATTATTATACTATAATTTTATTTCTTTTACTTTACATAAAATTGTTATTACTAAAAAAGAATAATATAATTTAAAATTTTATAAAATAATAGTTTAATAATAATATAGTAATTTAATAATAATAAATTTTTTTTATTAATAATAATAATAATTTAAAAAATGAAAAAAGAAAAAAATATATTAAAATATTAAATAGGTAGTCAATCTTTCTTTTTAAATTTGAGGAGAGGGAAATGAGCTTCAAAAGAAATTTAAAAAAAGAGTATAAATAGAGAGTTTGTTGAAAAAAATAGTGTGATATGACTCTCTATTTTTTACTAATGAGGTATTTAGAGAGTCTCTTAGTGATGCTCTAATGAGTACTTTAACAGTCTATTTGGATAGTTAATTATTTGAAATAATTAATAGTTTGAATTTTGATATTATGCTTATTTTTTATAATTTTATATTTAAAACTTAAATACAAATTCACAATAATTTTAAATTATCTAGAGTTCACTAGGAAATCCCTTTAACTATTTAAGAAATATTTATTATAATATAGACGTGAATTTAATAGTACGTGGTCAATTTAGTACATTTTATTTCTTTTTCTACATCTTATAAGTTGAATAAATTATTTTTCAAACACTTGTATAAAAAAAAAAAAAATAGAATAATTTATAGTTCAATAATCAAACACTTATTTATAATTTATGAGATCAAAGTTAATTCTAGCTGTTTTTCCTTTTACATCGGGTAAAGAAATTTAGGGTCAAGCAGGCATTACTTTTTTCCACCGGCTTTTAATTTTTAATTTTATTTTTTTATCTTTTTTTTATAAGTGTTTTTTGATATCTAATTTTCGAAAGAAGCATGATAATTTATACTTCCTATAAAAATATGTAAAAAAAAAACAGAAATAAAAAAATAAATTAATAAAATTTTAAAAGTTGGGTGTCCAACATTAATACTAAACTGAACCTTAATATATTGAATTAAAATATACTTTAATTTTTCTTATATAACCTTACAATTTCTTTTCATTAAAAAATTCAAACAGTTATCTTCTTAATATACCAGCGTAAACAATATTTAGTTATTTTTATGGATAAAACCTTTTTTTAAGTGAAAAACAAAATTAATTTTAATTTATTTTTGAGCTAAAGATGTAGAATTATAAAATCGAGCCTTACATGCATAAATGAAACTAAAATGATTCTTTATGTAAAATAACGGGTTAATTTATATAGTTAGTCATTTAAAATAATTAAATATTTGAAATTTTATATATATATATATATATATTTTATAATTTTATATTTGAAATTTAAATTTAAATTTACAATAATTTTAAATAATTATCTATTTAAACGAAATCTAATATTAAATTTTTAAATATTATGATAAAATAAAATTATGAATTAATATTTTACACTGTATTAATTTTTTTTATCTAATCAAAACAAGAACATCAACATAAAAATAAAATAAAATTTGAAAACAAAAAAAAGGTATAATCCCAAAATTTAAAACACTATCAACAAAATTAGAAATAAACTCACTTACTAAGTTATTAACTATTAAATTCCTCAAATAACATCTTTAAAACTTATTGATTGATATCTTCTAATTTATAAAATTTTAATAAATAATAACTCAAGTTGAATATAATTGGGAAAATTTAAATATATATATCATTGTATTCAGAATTTAATAGTATTTATTCAAAGGATGCAAAAAAATAACTACACATATTAATTTACAATTTATTAATTATTGTAGTAATATTTAGATATATGTAGTATTACAAAATTAAAAATATTTTTTTTATATTTCTTTAAATATAATTTTTTATTTAAATACATAAAAATATTTTAATCAATTTACATGTGAATTAAAATTAAATTTTTATACAGTAAATATAAAAATATTGTCGCCCACAGATAAGGAAGAGTGGGTCAACTCAAAAGCAGTTTTGACTGCTTGCCGTGTCTGCCAAAAACAATGGCGAGGCGACAAGATACGCTAAGCGATCACGTATTATTATTATTATTATCATTATTATTCTTATAATTCCCAAAATACCCTTAATAATAATATAATATAAATTATTATATTTATATTTTTTATGAATTTAACACGTGTTACAGTCATTTAACTTTACCTAATTTTTCAGTTAAAAAAATAACAAAACTTATCAACCTTTCCTCATCTGAATTTGTCCCATAACAAATAAATAATAATATTTTGGGAAAAAAAAAAAACAAATAAATAACAATATTAATAAAAAATAATAATACGTGAGTCACGTGCAGTGAAAAAACAATATTAATTTTTTTAAAAAAATAAAATTTGTGATTTTTTTCTTGAGAGTGTTATTATTTTGTGAGATTATACTTAGCTACACCTGTTATATATATTAGTTATGGATTACAATGTAAAAATTATATGAAGAGGTAAAAATAGAATTAATATTTTTATATTGGACATATTTGTAATAAATTTTTAAAATAATAATATGTAATTAATTTGATTTATAAAAAGATTAATACTATTAGACTTATTTGTTTGGCGGAAAGTAATTTATTTTAAAAAAATATTTTTTAAATAATTAATTTTTTATTATTTGGTTACAATATAGAAAATTAGTTAAAAAATATTACGAATTTCAATTAATAAAACAATAAACTTATAAAAATTTTATATTTTTAAATTTTATTATTAAATATAAGAAAAATATATAAAATAGTAAATTGTTGTGGTCGCCGACGATCAGTGGTGATTGCAGATGGTCGATGACGGCCACCAGTGGTAATTATCGGTGATTGATGGATTAATAAATGTGTATTTATATACTTTTCTTTTATTATAATGAATTTATTAAAATTAAGAAAATGACTTCACTTTTAAAAAAAATGAATGTTATTTTCTTTAAAAATGATTTAATTTTTCATTGATCAGGAAAATATTTTTCGTTAAATGTCATAAAATATAAAAAATATTTTTCGCGAATCAAATGAAGCCTAAAATAATTTAGAATTTTCTTATTTTGTGAGCATGAATTAACTTGAAGTTCAATGTATTTTTTTATTTACTTCTCTTACTCTTGCACGGAATAATTAATAATATTCTAATTGATTTAGAATATAAAGGAAATTAATTATTGAAAATTAAAATATTTGATTTTTACTTGTTTTAAAATGATTATGAAGGTAGAAATTATAATGTGAATTGAATTTCACTTGAAGGCATGAATAAAAGTATAAAATATATTACTCCATCGTCCATAAATTATAGTCCATATTTTTTTTGGGGGATATTCAAAAAAAAAAAAAAATAGTTCACTTTCCTTTTCAAGTTAAATTTATTATTGTGTTTTCAAATATACCATTTGCTATAATTATAATCAATTATGTTATTCTAAAATAGTTAATACTATCAATGGCCATAATAAAGGTAAAATAATAAAAGAAACATAAATTTTTAATCTTTATGCCAAAATATAAGTGGACTATTATCATGCCCTGTCCCCGATAACCTCTTAAATTGGCTCGTCACCAAGCTCACATCTCTTTCGATTGACCGAGGTGCGACCGTCCTAGAGTATGAATAGGCTTTAGGCCACCGAACACCTCGAAGAACCCTTGTATGCCCAGGATCTAATCTTTTAAACCATTATGTTCGTTATTGGATGAAGACTTTTGTGGACCATTTTATCATTACCAAAGATTAATCAGAATGAACTTAAGAAAATATCTCCTTGTTTTATTCATATAAACCATTTCCTTACATGATCACTACTTATAGTTCTCATACTTTCCATTACATATCAATAACATATTGATTTACAAAGTTATTACAACAAATTTAATATTCTATATCTAAGATCTATGCTAATCTGAATATCTTTCTTATCATAAATAGCAAGAGTCTCTTCTCTTAGTATGAGAGCCTGAGGCCTTCTTTTCTAACTTCTCCAAGATCGTCCTTGAAAATTTCTAAGTTAAATCCTGAAATCCACAGACAATGTGGTGAGCCGTCAATTTAGTAAAATCATAAAATGCATAACGATTAAAAATTTATGAATGAGCAATATCGAAGAGAATATAATATCATAGTACTTATATGACATCGTCATAGTAGAGTTTATAATAATATAAATACCGAAGACATTTTTCATAAACGTTCTTTCATTTAAAATTGACAGAAACATGCATTCGTTAGTCGGGTTCATTTCCACATTACTGCGAACCTCACTTTCATTATCCATCGGAGATCTAATGGTGGATGAGGCACTAATCAAAAGTCTCTGTCATTATAACACCATCGTAATACCATTGTGGTATGCGTAATAATCCATTGAAGGCACTATTGAGCTGACTCATGTACTCTTTGTAACAATCATGGACTGCTACTTACCCAAGAAACATCTTCGCATGCCTGCAAGAATATGTCTGACTTAGTTTATAGACCCGGTCAGTTGAGTCACTAGGGCACTTGGTCTAATGAATACCCTCATTAGTTGGACGTTCTGTCAATTTAACATTCAATATACTCATATATAACAATAATACTTTAAAGAAATTTTTCATATTATTTCATTCATATAATTTGCCCAAATGGCCTCGATTGCAATAGGATGACTTTGGTCCGAACGACTTTCGTCAATTACAATAAGGTCAACTTTGATTACAATGAAATCTTATTACAATATAGCTTCAATTTGAATAACTTTGCTTTACATAAGATTGGCTTCAGTCCGAATGGCTTTGTCTAATTCACCTTTAGATAAAACTTACGTAGAATTACATTTTGAGTTACCCACCGAAGGTAATGGTAACACTAATGAAAATACTGTTATTAAGAGATCAGTAAAGGAATGACTTTCACCGAAATGCAGGGAAGGATTTTTATCGAATTGTTCATGCATTTCTTTAACTTATAAATAATATGGAATACATTTATATAATCTTACCTCTTCGTTATATCCTCTAATCAAGCTCTCCAGCACTCCTCTAGTTCTTTTTGGACTCTTGATTTTCCCATCATCTCTAGGTGCCATTTCCTCCAATAGAGTCGAAATCACCATCATTAGAATCTCCATCAATGGCTCCCCAATAATTCCCTGATCATCCCAGATCGAGGCATCATCACCTAGGTTCTGATCATCATCAAGATCGGCCTCATCCATTCTTAGGCTTATTAGATTCACCAATCTGCCTTCTAGATCCACTTGTAGCTCTTCTAAGAAAACTAGAAGAATCATCTATCTTTTAGATCTTTGGGCCTTATTTACAATTCGTCACTCTCTCAGAAAAAAGGTTTAGAGAGAGAGAGCTTTATATTTGAATCTTGTTTCTTTTGAGTTTCAGAGAGAAAGAGCTCAAAATTTAAAGTCGTCAGAGAGAGATGTAACTGTTCAAAATGAAACTGAAGGGTCTTGGGGTCTTTAAATAGAGAATGAGCAATTATAGCTTCTATTATGAAAAAACATAAAAACGGTCAACAATGTTTAGGGAAAAGATAGTTTACATTGAAAACATAAACTTTTATTGAGATGATAACTTTTTTTTGGAAAAGAAAATATCATTAATGATATAAAGGAAGTTGTCAGTGGTAGATGACTTTCCGTCTAATCAATAATTGGTCGTTATAATAAAATCTCTATCTTTACTAATAACTTACTCTTCGTCATTACAACCCATCAGTTCGCTTCGCCAGTCATTTAAGACACCGAAGTCTTATCATAAAATTTTTCATTTTCCATCTAATCAATAATTGGTCATTATAATAAAATATCTATCTTTACTAATAACTTACTCTTCGTCATTACAATCCATCAGTTTGTTTTGCCAATCATCTAAGACACCGAAGTCTTATCATAAAACTTTCCATTTCTTCCTCACAAACATACACTAACATCTAAGTCCTACCATCGAGTCCGTAGCTTGTCCTCATATATTCTAGTATAAGCTTTCCCAATTCCTTTCGTACACTACGATCTTTCCTGGCTTTATTATCAAGGTCCTAGATTTGTTACATGTTCGCTTCGCTCATCTCACTGAACCGAACCCATCTATTCGCTTACTATCATTAAGTTCTTTGTTCTTTGTACACCTTATCATGCTCGCCTATCATAATAATATTCTTTATCAATTAACTCGTACATATTCCTCTTCATGTCATGTCTCTCATCATTTCTATCATCTCCTATATAAGTTCATTTTATAATCTATCATTATTTCTACGATCATTCTTCCTATATTCTCACTTTTGTCACTAACCTTATCATAGTCCAGCAAGTCTCAGTCGAACACCTTTGCCATTAAGGTCTACCCTCATTCATCCTCAATTGCCTACTATGACTAATCAGAACTTGGAGTATTACAACTATAATTTATGGACAAAGATAATATTATTATTATTACAAAAATTATATAATGTTAGTGTGTGATGAGGATTAAAAATGGTTACACCAAAATGGGTCATTCTAATTAAGTCTAAGACAAATCTAAATGCTCATGACAATAAGTTTCACATCAATGAAGTAACCAAGCATAAGCTTTGAATAATAACCAAGCGTAAGGCCAATCCTAGTAGTCATCCCAAGCAGCAGACACCTAGCTCTGGTAGTGTTTCGCTTCTCCCATGAATAAATCCACCCAGCTTACAAGGAAAGTCCATCCCGACAACTCCTTCGAAGCTTCTCAAATACGCAATCTGTGCAATCTCTGAGAAATGACATTTGGGTTATCTCAGCATAAGGTTCCATATATCGCCAGTGCAAGCACATCATTATCTTGTCCAACTACAAAATGATGTGTCCAAGATCCATCAATCACAAGCATCTACTCAACCCACTCACTCCAATCCCTAAGGTGGGAAGCAACATAAATACCCCTTCTCTTTTACCTCAAAGGAATACTAGTCTCGGAAGGCTCTCGACCTTATATTGAAGGCCTACAATAAACTAGTTACACCAAAGAAGCCCAGCAAGCGACCTTCCTTCCACATTGGAAGAGGTCAGTTTGATGAGAGTCATAGTCAAACACTCTCATTCAAAAATTAGGGAAAATAATGGTAACGTCTCTCTAAACTCACTATTCTCCTTGAGCCTTTAACTCCGTACATGCAGTTACTAACTTAATGTCACAGTCCAACTCCGTAACTGTGACGGTCCTTGGGCATAGGTAGGCATAAGGCCACCGAAAACTCGTAGAACCCATCTATACATATAAATCTCATGGCATATAATAGCTAACATCTACACTTATCCCAACATCAGAACTTGAACTCATACATGTACTCATACAACTCGTAATCTCATAATCTCATCCACATACATACATATATGAACTCATAAGTTTATAATTTTCATATACTAAAATGTAATCATCCAAAATTGCCATCAAGGCTAAAAGAATAACTCTCTCTTACACCCATGGAGCACTAAAGTATACTTCAATTACCATTAAAATAAATGGAGAAATTATATTTATCAAAATAGTTCTTGAGGAAGAAAAATGCCTGAAGAACCGAACTGATGAACTTCTACTCTCCTGAAAAATGGAATCACTAATGAGATAAAACAGTGAGTAAAGAATATACTACCATACTTATGAGGTTAGGTAATTCAAGGCTAACTTACAAAGATGGTAGGGCTCATAACTTATAATATAGCAAATGAGGCTCATATAACTCGTAATAATGAATAACTCGTAATATACAAGAATAAACATGTATACAGTTCATGAAAGAAATCATAACTCATAAATAGATGGATATAGAAATCAACTCGTAACATATTAGGAATAGAGGCACTTTATTAGCATATTCCCCTCGTAATAAAGAATAGAGGCCGGTTGGGCATATTCTTCCTCGTAATAAGAGTAAAGGTATAATTAACATACTCTTCCTCGTAATACATGAAATGGATCAGATTTTACATCTAGGACAATTTACCCTTCATAGATAGGGGTAGGATATTATACCATATCCATTGGGTTACAATGTGCATAATGTCTGATGATTAACCTATATCAGTCGGAGATTTCTATACCATAAAGGGTTATCAACATATAGATAGAATTATTTAAGGTTCTCATACTCATAGGCATATAAATATAATATAGTTCTTATAGGCAAATAACTCATAGGATTCAATAAACAATTCTTATGGTCTTTCTCATGGTGGATTGTACAATAAAATGGGCTTTAAGCCTTAGAAATTCAAATACAAGAATAGTAGTATAATTTCTACTCACCTTAATAAAAAAGAATGCTCTATACTCAATGGAAGTCCTTAATCCCATAAAATCCTCATGATTCTCATGATTATCATCCAACCTTCTAGGAGGAACTAAACATACAAACATATACAAATTAACAATACATATAACTTATGCTCTTAAAATCACCATACACATGCTAGACTCATGATTTCTAACTCTATTCCCTTCCCCAAACATGAAATATAACAATGGAGAAGAAAAATACAAAAGAAATCTAAAACCCTAACTCACCTTATCAATAGATACTTCAAGAATGGAAGAAAGGTTAAGTAATTATAACCCTAGATCCTTTGGTTGAAACAATTAATGAGGTCTCTAAGCATTTAATGTGAGTGGGTGAGTGATTCTTGAGAGAAAATGAGTTTAAAACTCTGAAAATTCGAATGAAATGAATTAGAGCTTTAATTTCCTTTTTAAAGCCGTTTCCTCGAATCTGATCCCGATGGGAGTAGTGGTCGCTACAAGCCCATTGCGGTTGCGATATGAGCCTTGCGGGCGCTACACATTACTGTTCACGTGACTGTTCATTATGGTGACAAATTCAGGCAGAGAGATTCGCATTCTGTGTTGCGGTTGTTATATTGGACGCAAAACCAATGTCACAGTCGCGACACCCAAATTGTGGGCGCGACTTATGCCCTGCAGCTCTACTTTACAATTTAACTTTCATTTCTTAGGGATTTCAATTCACACTCATCCATACACATGATATACATCTGAAATCATTCATATATACAATGAGAAGTCCATACATGAGTACTCGGGGTATTACATTCTCCCCTCCTTATAGAAAATTCATCCCTAAATTTTACAAATATATAGCATTTACAAAATTATACAGAAAATAGATGAGGGTACTTAGGTAGCATATCTTGCTCACTCTCCTATGTACATTCCTCTAAACTATGATTCTTCCATTGAACCTTAACCATAGCTATCTCTTTATTTCTCAACTTCTTCACTTGTCTATCAATGATTGCAACCGGTACTTCCTCGTAGGCCAAATTCTCATCTACTTCTATAGCTTGTGGTTACAATACGTGAGATGGGTCCGGCACATACTTCCTCAACATAGACACATGGAATATGGGATGTACGTGACCCAAACTCGGTGGAAGAGCTAGTCTATAGGAGATATTGCCAACTCTTTCTAACACCTCAAATGGTCTCACATACCTTGGTGAGAGCTTGCCTCTCTTACCAAATCTCATCACACCTTTCATAGGAGAGACTTTAAGAAACACATGGTCTCCTATGAAAAAATTGACATCCTTCCTCTTCGGATTCGCATAGCTCTTATGCATACTGAAGGCAGTCTTCAATCTCTCTCGTATCAGGGGCACTTTCTCTGAAGTTTCCTTAATCAACTAAGGCCCTTCAATATGCTTGTCTCCTACTTCTATCCAACAAATTGACGATCTACACTTTCTACCATACAATGCCTCATAAGGTGCCATACCAATGGTGGAGTGATAACTGTTGTTGTATGCAAATTCTATCAATGGCAAGTACTTATCCCAACTCCCACTAAAGTCTAGCACATACATCCTAAGCATATCCTCGAGAGTCTGTATGGCTCTCTCTGATTGTCCATCGTTCTGTGGATGAAAAGCTGTACTGAAGTCTAACTGAGTACCCAGTGCTTACTTATGCCATAATCTAGATGTGAATTGAGTACCTCTATCTGATATGATAGATACTGGTACACCATGAAGGCTCATAATCTTGTTCAAATATAACTGCGCATATTGGGCTACTGTGTTGGTTGTCTTGACATCTAGGAAATGAGCTAATTTGGTCAATCTGTCAACTATCACCTATATAAAATCATAACCTCTCAAGGTCCTTAGCAACCCTACCACAAAGTCCATTGAAATGCGCTCCCACTTCCACTCGGGTAACTTAATCTCTTGCAGTAAACCAGATGGCTTTTAGTGTTCAAACTTGACTTGTTGACATGTCAAGCAAGAAGAATTAAACTTAGCCACATCCTTCTTCATACCAGACCACTAATAGCAATCCCTCAAATCATGATACATTTTGGTTGTGTCTGGATGAATACTGTAAGGTGCTTGCTGAATCTCTTTTATGATCTTTTCTCTAAGATCATTCACATCTGGTACACATATCCTCTTCCCATGCATCAATACCTCATCTTTCAACTCAAACTCTATTGCTTGACTCGTTAGTACCTCTCTCTTCAGCTTAACAAGTAAAGGATCTTCATCTTGCAATGCTTTAATCCCATCAATCAACTTGAGTTTCACTTGAAAGTGAGCAATAAGAATTTGAGATTCGGAAACCTCAAACTGCAACCCCTTGTTGAACAACTATTTCAACTCCTTGATCAAAGGTCTCTTCCCCACTGCAATATGAGCTAAAATCCCTATTGATTTTCTACTCAGGGCATCCGCTACTACATTAACCTTACTCGGATGATAGAGGATTTGACAATCATAATCCTTGAGTAGCTCTACCCATCTCCTCTCCCTTAGATTCAATTCCCTCTGCTTCAAGATGTACTGAAGACTTTTGTGATCAGTGTAGATTTCACACTTTTCACTGTAAAGATAATGTCTTCATATCTTGAGAGTAAAGATGACTGCTGCCATCTCCAGATCATGTGTAGGGTAGTTCATTTTATGGTTCTTCAACTGTCTTGATGCGTATGCAATCACCTTCCCATATTGCATAAGAACACATCCAAGTCCCACTCTTAAAGCATCACAGTATATTGCAAATCCACATGATCATTCCGGTAATGCAAGTACTGAAGCTATAGTGAGGCAAGTCTTGAGTTTCTGAAAACTCTCTTCACAATCATTATCCCACTGGAACTTTATTTTCTTCCTAGTTAACTTGGTTAGTGGCGAAACTATCTTGGAGAAATCCTTGACAAATCTACTATAATATCCTGCCAAACCAAGAAAACTACGAACTTCTATCATATTTGTGGGTCTAGGCCAACTTAACACTGCTTCAATCTTCTTATGATCCACTTGAATGCCCTCATTGCTAACCATATGCCCTAAGAAAAATACATGGTCAAGCCAAAACTCACACTTCGATAATTTGGCATATAGTTGATGCTCCCTCAGAGTCTATAATACCACTCTCAAATGCTCTTCATGCTCTTCTCTACTATTGGAGTAGATAAGAATGTCATCAATGAATACAATGATAAAATTATCTAAATATAACTTGAACACTCGATTCATCAAGTCCATAAATGCTGCTGGAGTATTGGTCAACCCAAATGGTAACACTGTGAACTCATAGTGACCATACCTCGTCCTAAAAACAATCTTACATATATCATTATTCTTGATTCTGAGATGATGATAGACCGATCTAAGATCAATATTGGAGAAGTGACTTGCCCCTTGCAATTGATCAAACAAATCATCTATCCTTGGTAAAGGATACTTGTTCTTGACAGTCATCTTGTTCAGCTGCCTATAGTAGATACAAGTCTCATAGAACCATCCTTCTTCTTCATAAAAAGGACTGGTGCTCCCCATGATGAATTGCTCGACCTAATAAACCCCTTATCTAATAGATCTTGCAACTGCACTTTGAATTCCTTCAACTTTACAGGTGTCATTCTGTAAGGAGGAATAAATATTGGCTAAGTACTAGGAAGAAGCTCGATATTGAACTCAATCTCCCTTTCAGGTGGCAACTCTGGTAGCTCTTCTGGAAATACATCTAGAAACTCACTAACTATTGGCATTTGTTGTATCTCATTAGAAGTCTCCCTTGTATTAATCACGTGTGCCAAATATCCTTGACACCTCTTCCTTAGAAGTCTTCTCGCCCCAATGGTGGATATGAAATTGAAAGGTACATCGCTTCTATCTCCTTGGAACACAAACTCATTCTTATCTTTTGGCTTGAACTCTATCTTTTTCTCATAATAGTCTATGTGAGCATGGTGCTTGGACAACCAATCCATACCAAGAATCACATCAAACTCTAGTACCTCCAGCTCAATCAACTCACTTGGAAGCTTTCTCCCATCAATCTCTACCATGCATGAATGATACATATGTTTCACCTCTATAGTTTCCCCTAAAGGAGTGGACACTTCTAAGGGGTTACTCATGATCTCTCTACCCTTCCCCAATCTCTTAGCAAAGTATAGTGAAACAAATGAATGGGTAGCACCTGAATCAAACAAAACTCTAGCTTGTGCATCTTGGATAAAAAGGATACATGTCACTGTGGTATTGAAAGCACGATCTTCCTACTAATTCAGAGTAAATACTCTGCCTCTACCTTTCCCCTCTGTAGCTTGACTGGTTCCAGATGCTTGGCCTTATCCTTTACCTCTACCCCCCAAGTTCCTAGTGTCTGGCCTAGCTATATGCACTGTGGGCTGAGAAGTAGTATGCGTACTCTGATTGTCTCCCCACAATGGACAACCCTTGATAAAATGCCTTGTCTGGCCACATTTATAACATGTCTCTACCGCTGACCGACATACCCCATCATGTCTTCGCCCATATGTAGCACAAGTAGGTCAGCTATAGTTCTACTGCTCACGTCTGGATACAGAACTGGTGGCTAGAACAGAAGCCACTGATACCCCTCTAGACTGTCCTCTACTCTGACTACCTCCTCTGTGGCTTTGAATCATAATAGAAGTAGCAGGTTCAACTATCTTCACTTGGGAACTACCCCCTCCACCCCTGCTCTAGTTACCGACACCCTTGGGCTTGTTCTTGTTCCTTTGATCCCTCTCAGCTCTATCTTCTTTTTCTTAAATTCCATTTACTTTACCTTGTCAACCAACTTAGACAAGGAAGAAAACTCAATAGCACACAAGGCATTGTGCAAAGGTGCTATCAAACCTCTCTGAAACCTCCTGACCTTCGCTGCTTCGGTGGGAACTACATCATGAGCATACTTGCTCAACCGGTTAAACTCTTTGGCATACTCGGATACGATCATGCCTTATTGCTTTAGTCTCTCAAATTGAGTTATTTGGTTTTCTCTTTCTCCTTCCCCCAAAAATTCATCTACCATCTCTTGTTTGAACTGTTCCCATATCGGAGGAATCTCATCATAAAGTCTATTCTCCACATGTTGTTGGCACCAAGTCTAAGCATCATTCTTCAATAAAAGTCCCACTAGCTCGATTGTCCTAGCATCAGAATAAGGTAGTCATCTCACTACCTTCTCAACAGCTTCTAGAAATCTGTGAGGCTCTTCTCCATCCTCCCCATGAAATTTCAGAAGTCCCATCTTCAGAAAGCTATACATGCCTACCCCACCATTATCAATCACTCTCCTAGCCACATGCCTAGGAACATGAGCATTCACAGGAACCGGTGGCGGTGGCATTCTCTCTTGTATAGGTGGAGGAGGCGGTGGTGCGATATTAGCATCTTGTTGCCTTAGCCGTCTCAACTCCAACAATTCTTAGCGGAGCTCCTCATTCTAACGCCTTAAGTCATCATCATCTCTTGGAGGAATATGGACTTCCTCCGCTTGAACCCGGTGTCTAGCCCTTGGTGGTTCAAGTGGTTCCTCATGAATGGCGGCGGCATCAGAAGCCACATCCGGAGCTCTTACATTCTCAAGAGGGACTCACCTCAATCTACCTTTTCCTCTTCCTCTTCTAGGCTGCATCTAAAAGAGAAACACATAACAAGAGATTTAACACATAACGATTAACGTGGATTTATACATAAATGATAGTTCAATAGATTTAAAGGAAATTTCCTATGCTCCCTGGTGTTCACATACTCTATGACTCATATAGTCTAAACTAGATTTAACCTTATGCTCTGATACCAACTTTGTCACAGCCCAACTCTGCAACTGTGACGGTCCTAGGGTATGGGTAGGTATAAGGCCACCGAAAACCCATAGAACCCATTTATACATATAAATCTCATGGCACATAATAGCTAACACCTACACTTATCCCAAGATCAGAACCTGAACTCATACATGTACTCATACAACTCGTAATCTCATAATCTCATCCACATACATACATATATAAACTCATAAGTTCATAATTTTCATATACTAAAATGTAATCATCCAAAATTGCCATCAATGCCAAAAGAATAACTCTCTCTTACACTCATGAAGCACTAAAGTATACTTCAATTACCATTATAATAAATGGAGAAATTACATTTATCAAAATAGTTCTTGAAGAAAAAAAATGCCTGAAGAACCGAACTGATGAACTTCTAATCTCCTGAAAAATGGAATCACTAATGAGATAAAACAGTGAGTAAAGAATATACTACCACACTTGTGAGACTAGGTAATTCAAGGCTAACTCATAAGGATTGTAGGGCTCATAACCTGACAAATGACTTATAATATAACAAATGAGGCTCATATAACTTATAAGAATGAATAACTCGTAATATACAAGAATAAACATGTATATAGCTCATGAAAGAAATCATAACTCATAAATAGATGGATATAGAAATTAACTTGTAACATATTAGGAATATAGACACTTTATTAGCATATTCCCCTCGTAATAAAGAATAAAGGCCGGTTGGACATATTCTTCCTTGTAATAAGAGTAGAGGTATAATTAAAATACTCTTCCTCGTAATACATGAAATTGATCAGATTTCACGTCTAGGACAATTTACCCTTTTCTAGATAGGGGTAAGATATTATACCATATCCATTGAGTTACAATATGCACAATGTCTGATGATTAACCCACATCAGTCGGGGATTTTTATACTATAAAGGGTTATCAACATATAGATAAAATTATTTAAGGTTCTCATACTCATAGGCATACAAATATAATATAGTTCTCATAGGCAAATAACTCATAGGATTCAATAAACAATTCTCATGCTCTTTCTCATGGTGGATTGTACAAGAAAATGGGCTTTAAGCCTTAGAAATTCAAATGCAAGAATAGTAGTATATTTTCTACTCACCTTAATAAAAAAGAATGCTCTATACTCAATGGAAGTCCTCAATCCCATCAAATCCTCATGATTATCATCCAACCTTTTAGGAGGAACTAAACATACAAACATATACAAATTAACAATACACATAACTTATGTTCTTAAAATCATCATACATATGTTAGACTCATGATTTCTAACTCTATTCCCTTCCCCAAGCTTGAAATATAACAATGGAAAAGAAAAATACAAAAGAAATCCAAAACCCTAACTCACCTTATCAATAGATGCTTCAAGAATGGAAGAAAGGTTAAGTAATTGTAACATTAGATCCTTTGGTTGAAGCAATTAATGAAGTCTCTAAACATTTAATGTGAGTGGGTGAGTGATTCTTGAGAGAAAATGAGTTTAGAAACTCTGAAAACTCGAATGAAATGAATTGGGGCTTTAATTTTCTTTTTTAAAGTCATTTCCTGGAATATGATCCTGATGGGAGTAGTAGTCGCTACAAGCCCATCGCGGTCACGATTCCCTTATCGAGATTGCGATCTGAGCCTTGCGGACGCTACACGTGACTGTTCATTCTGGTGGCAAATTCAGGCAGAGAGGTTCGCGGTCTGTGTTGCGGTCGCTACATTGGACGCAAAACCAATGTCGCGGTCGCGACACCCAGATTGCGGGTGCGACTTATACCCTGCAACTCCACTTTACAATTTAACTTTCATTTCTTAGGGAATTCAATTCACACTCATCCATGCACATGAAAATACATCTGAAATCATTTATATATACAATGAGAAGTCCATATATGAGTATTAGGGGCATTACATTTAAGCATTGGAAAGCTAATGCCATGCTTTAGGCTTGGCCCTCTAACGCTTGTTTTCTTCCCTTTTCTTGCTCATGTAGGCCAATAGGCCCTACAATGACTTAGATCAACTCATACAATCAAGTCCAACACCACCAACTCTAAGTTTTCGACGCCATCCACTCAGGTCCAACACCTCTAGCTCCAAGTCCCTGTTGGTGGTCTCAAGGCCTAGGATCTACCATAAAAACCCATCAATGTGCAATCATATGAGACCAAATAATCAATCAGATATCTTTCAACAAAAAAAAAAAAAAAAAATCACAGATCATTAAAAAAAATCATAATCAAGAGGGTATCTTATTTACCAACAAAGCAAAAGCCTTATTGATATAATGAATCCTCTCTACATGAGTGTTTAGTTTAATAATTAAGGATTAATTGATAATTTTTTTTTATTATTTCTAATA
The DNA here is from genome assembly GCA_949750685.1 of Vernicia montana. Lineage (NCBI taxonomy): Eukaryota > Viridiplantae > Streptophyta > Magnoliopsida > Malpighiales > Euphorbiaceae > Vernicia > Vernicia montana. The sequence continues at coordinate 36,009 of CATKHJ010057041.1, forward strand.
GTTAGATTAATCTATTTGATAAAATTAATAAAATAACAAACTAATAGTTAGGGTAGTGTTATTGCCAGATGTTATTGTTATGGGCATAGCAATTAATCTCTTAATTGTTTTAAACAACATAAATACCCTTTAGAGTTTTATTTTCTTTTACTCTTAAAAAGTCAACATCATTTAATATTCGCAAATACTTTTCATCAATTAATTTTTTTTCTTAAAACCCTTTGATATTTTTGTTTGAATCACCAATTTCATTCACTTTCTTTTATGTTTTTCTTAATACTGCTTTATTTTTTTTTTCACTCCATCATGCTATCTATCTAAAGAAAATCTCTTTCTTCAATTTCATTCTTAGAACAAACTTTTTGTCTCTTCAAAATGTCTCTTAAAAAATTCACCATGTATTCACTTCACTTTTCAAGAAGTAAATCTGATCATAATTTTCTTTCACCAATTCATAAATAACTCTTATCTCTTCCATCTAATTGTCAATAAAAAAATTAGATATATATATATATATTTTTTTTTTCACTTACACAGTAAAATTAATTTAAGATCTTAACATAATAATAAAAAAAAAAGATATTGAAGATAGATATAAAAATTAAAAGTTGCAAATCATCCAAAATAAAAAAGATGAGAATTTGTAGCTTTTTCAATTTTAAAGAATCTTGTTTCTATTTTTTTTGGCTAAAAGATTGTGTTCTTGAGTTATGTTTGGACAATCATTAGTATATATATATATATTTTTTTTCAAGCATTTCAAAATTTTAATTTGCAAAATTTTGGATTTGTTGGATGAGAAACTTTGAGAGAAAGAGAGAGAAAGTGAGTATGTATCTTAATTGCTTCAATGGCTTTTAAGAGTAAAAGAAAATAAAACTCTAAATGGTATTTATGTCCTTTTTTTTTTTTTTTTTTTTTTTTTTGCCAATGAATGGTATTTATGTCCTTTAAAGCAATTAAGAAATTAATTGCTCTGGCCATAACAAAAATTGATCTAGCAATAACGCTACCCAATAGTTATTAAAAGTTTAAATAATAGTTGATTTATCATTGAGGCTTTGGTAATGGTAGGATTAAAATTGAAATACAAGGAGGTCGTAGGTTTAACTTTTAAATTTATTTTTTATTCATATTAAATTGTAATATTTTATATAATTATCAATTTAATATTTGATGCATTTATAATTCATATTTGTACTGTAAATAACATCTCTCATAAAAAAAAATTGTTCATTTTTATATTTTCTTGCAATGAAACATTTCTGATCAAAATTTGTAGGGATGAATGTTGAAATTATTTCATAAGATTTTCTTGTACAAAGGAATATCAAACAACAATCATTTTCTTTATTTTTTTTAGTAATAATTAACTCAACATGGGTAAATAAAATAAATGAAAGTTTTTTTTTTGTCAAATAAAATAAATGAAAGTTGAAAGACTTAGAAAAAGGTTAAATGATTACATTAATAATGTTGCAATTTCCAATATGCATGTGCTTGTACAAATGGGATATATATATATATATATATATATATATATATATATATATATATATATATATATATATATAAATTTAAGCGCTAAATATAATAAATACTGAAAATTTTAAACATTGAATATAATTAATCTATTTGATAATTGTTATTATTAAAAATTATTAAACTTGTTTATTGGACATAATTAATCTTGTGATATTAATATTTAAGTTTTAACTATTAAATATAGTTTTAAAATAAAAAAAATAAAAATTATAAATAAAAAATTTTTAGAAGCAATAATCATATTAGGATAATATTTCTTATAAATTTTTAAAAAATAAATATTATTAAACTTTAAATGAGCATTTAAGAATATATTAAGGGTATAAAAGTTAATTTAATAAAAAATTTTAAAAATTTAATAGCTGAGAGTATTTAGTAAAAATTTTAAATTAAATATTTTAACTTATAATTTTAAATAATTTTTGACTTAATTGAAAATTTTAAGTTGATTAGACCATTTTATTTTATCAAATCATCTCAAAACTAATAAGTACTGAAAATACTAAATTAAGTAATAAGTTGAGTTATGACACATCCGGTAGCGTGATTATTTTTTCCTTTACTCATCTAAAACTTTTGAAGATATTAATTTTTTTATAAGGCTTAAAGACAAGGATTTCTACCATTCGAATTCATTTTTTTTCTTAAATAGCAAGATAAATATTTAACTATTAAATTGTTATCTTGATTATATTTTTGTATGTTGTTTTTTCTTTATAGGAATATACTTGTATGTTTTTTTTTTGGGTACAAATCTCAATCTATTGCTATCTTATAAATTTATATACGTATATTGCAGAAAAAACCAGAAAAAAGAGTATTGAGAAAACTATAAATTGCGTGGACGTAAATTACAAAGATTTGCAAGGGGCATACAAATGTATAATATATATATATATATAAAAGACAATGAGTCAAGTGAAGCTATATCTATGGCTACATTTATGGGTTTGATACATCATTTTAAATTTAATATTATGCTAACAAAGTTGATAAATGAAAAATTTTGTACAATTTTTCGTTATTTCCTAAAAAACAATGTTTATGTTTGGCCTCACAAAAATTAAAACAAACGGTTGGCAAAAAATAATTAAAGGGTTAAACACTAACAGTTAAAAATTTTAATTTTTAACATTTCAATTATAATTTTGAACAATTGACCATTTGATTTTAAAACGTTACTCCAAATATTAAATTTACCAAATAACTCATGCTAACGATTGAAACTCAAATGTCAAAACAGATTCTAAATTATTAAGCATGTATATAAATTTATTTATTTTCTTGGCTGGTTTGTCAAAATAGGTAGAATATGAAAGCATATATAAAAAAAAAATCTAATTTTGATAAATGTACAAATTAATATATAATTTATATATATGTGTGTGTTTTTTTAATACAAATGCATATGATTTTTAATACATAATAAAATTTTAAAGAAAATGAAAAATGAAAAATTAAATTTATGATAAAGACTAAAAATAAATATTTTGAGATATACATTTAATCACTAAATTTTAAAGAGTTGTGTCAACTTAAGAATTAGAGGCAAAAAAAAAAAGGAAAATCCCAATAAAATTTGAACATAATTATACCTAACTAGACTAAAAAAGTTGAAGAACATGTATAGTAATAGAACTACTATTAGTTAGTGTTTTTTTTAACAGATTAGTTAGTTATTGTAATTATTATTATTGTCTTAAAAAAGTTTTTTTTAACATTTTAACATTAAATAAGAAGGTTACCTTTAAAAAATAATAATAATAATAATAAATAAGAAGGAAAGTCTTTGCCTTGACAACTCAACACCCACATGTTTAGTAGTACAAAATCACCAACTCTTGAAGTACAAAGGGCGATTATGTAATTTCACTTTCCTTTTCTATCCTCCACACGCAAATTTCTAGTTAAAATTTGGCTGTCTGTCGCCAATTTCTCTCTCGAAAACTTTTCTCTTTTTCTCTGTTTCTAATTTTTTGATTTGATTTGATTTTTTTTAGCTTTTTCTTTTTTATTTTCTCTTATTTTTCTTCTTCTTCATTCTCTTGCTTGGTCGGACCTAACAATGTCGCCGAGCTTAAGAGACCTGCAGCTGACTCAGGTCGCGGGTGGCCGGAAATCACGTCCGGTGATCGTTCCGGAAGATAATTCCGGTGACTTGGAGGATGTGAGACTCCTTGATTCCTATGAAGATACTGATGTTGATTCTCATAAAATTATGATTGATTATGAAGAAGGAGGAGGAGAAGGTATGAAGAGGATGCAGGTTAGAGTTACCGGGATGACTTGTGCTGCTTGTTCTAATTCTGTTGAATCAGCTCTTAAGAGCGTTAATGGTGTTTTGAGAGCCTCTGTTGCTTTGCTTCAAAATAAGGCTGATGTTGTCTTTGACCCTACTTTGCTTAAGGTTGGTTCTACTTTTTTGCTTTATCAAATCTTTTTGTTTTTTGCTTTTTGATTGTTTAGATTGGATTCTGTGAATTGGGAAAAAAAGAAATCAGTCTTTTAGTTTTTGGAAATTGGAGCTTTGCTTGTTGTTTTAGTGTTTTGAACTTTTTGTTTTTAATTCATTTTTAATTCCTTAATCATTGGAACTCTTTGAATGTATGTCTTAAATCTTCTGTTTCATTTGGTATTTGGTGAGTTTGTTTATATATATATTTTTTAATGAATTGGGTAATGGCTGTTTTGATGTTTTGAACAGTGGTTGAGTCATGGTTTCAGGTATCTAGTAACCATATGGTCTGATTTCTCTGCATTTATTAGTATGTGAGGAATTAGATCATGGGTTGGTGTTAGTTCATGGAAGTTCCTATCTTATGAGTTGATTTTGTGTTTTGGGCTGTTGCTAATACTTTCAATTGTTGGGTAATGTTATTGAAATTCGCTTCAGTTTTTCTTAGTTACCAATATAAGGTAAATTGGACCTTATCTTAGTACAGATTATAATGTAAAGTTTATTTTGCTTTTGATCTTGAGTGATGGTGAATTTAAAGTTTATTTCCTCACCATGGTGTGTTTTCAACTTTGCCAATTTATTTTATCTTGCTTAATTGTTATCATAATGGGTTTTAACTGAATTATTAACTGATACTAATTTTGGAAATAAAGCTGAATGCTTTCTTTTGATTTTTAAACTCTAGATTGGTTGTGGTTTGTATTTCCAGTTCATATATTTGAAATAGTGGTAGAATTTGGGTTTTAGTTACTCATTTATTATGGATCAACAAATTTGATCATGGGGATATACTAGAGAATTTGTTTATAATAAAAGTACTTCTAAGTCATGATGGTGGTAAAGGAAAGAAAAATGGATGTTTTTCTTAAATAGTGGTAAAGACTTGCATTGGCATCAGTATTTAAGATGGTACTGCTCCTGCTGCTATAAGACTACCTCATCAGATGTTGGTTAAATTTTTTTTTTGAATACAATGGTATATTGAAGGTTTGTTGTAAAAAATTAGTTCTCATTTTGAATTACATTTTCACCAAATAGGTTGGGACTTCTTGTGTGCTATCTTATTTGGTGAAATGAAATGCTTAGGTTCTCTAGGAAATTGTTAAAAAAAAATGTTATTTGCGCCTTTCTACGGATTGGTACTTATGTTTGTTACATGACCTCAGTTAAATTTGATGATATGTTCTTTTTATTACTACATTTCTAGTTTTTCTGGCATTTTTTTTTTTGAGAAATGTGATAGTAAAGTTTGTTAAATCATGGGTTGTATGAAAGATTTATATGATTGTAAGAGATTTATTGGCATCTGTGTCTTCTTTACGTCAGCATCAATAAACTGCATGGGCTGTTACTTTACATGGCTTTACTGCTTTTTTTGCACATATATTGATATGTCTGATAAATATGTGCTAATTTAGGATGATGACATCAAGAATGCAATTGAAGATGCAGGCTTTGAAGCAGAGATTCTATCTGAACCCATTATATCTAAAACAAAGCCAAATAGAACTCTTGTGGGACATTTCACCATAGGGGGTATGACGTGTGCAGCCTGTGTGAATTCTGTTGAAGGTATTTTAAGAAATCTTCCGGGTGTCAAAAGGGCTGTAGTGGCATTGGCTACTTCTTTAGGAGAAGTTGAGTATGACCCTACTGTAATTAGTAAAGATGATATAGTGAATGCAATTGAAGATGCTGGCTTTGATGCTTCACTTGTACAGAGTAATCAGCAGGATAAAATCATACTAGGAGTTGCTGGGATATTCACTGAGATGGATGCACAGGCTCTAGAAGGGATACTTATCACTTTGACAGGGGTACGGCAATTTCGTTACAACAGGATATCTAGTGAACTAGAAGTTCATTTTGATCCTGAAGTCATCAGTTCTAGATCGTTGGTTGATGGGATTGAGGGAGGAAGCAGCGGGAAGTTTAAATTACATGTTATGAATCCTTATGCAAGAATGACTTCTAAAGATGTTGAAGAAACCTCCACTATGTTTCGGCTTTTCATTTCCAGCTTGTCTCTCAGTGTGAGTAATTTCATCACATGCATGTGGTTTTGTAACCATCTATATCTCCTTCTGCCCTTTGTTATTGTTACTCTTTTTTGTTTTGTTCCTTGGAATTTAGCTTATTGCATACTTATCTCAGTTGCTTTCTCCTTTTAACGTTTATGTCTTTGCATAATTATTTGAACCACAATTTTCTTACACACGTGCATATGTTTGTGTTTTGTATTATTTTCTGTCTGTTTTTGCCTATTTATAATTGCACTGATAATGAGGATTCACCAGAATTCCTCTTTAAGAGGCATATCCTCTATTGCCTTCTAATTAAGGACATGTGAGATTCCTTGTATGAGAAGATATTTACCAAAAGATGTTATTCTCTTCAGCATATGAGAAATATGTTATTCTCTTCAGCATATGAGAAATACATGTAAATGGCCATTGTTAATTTATTATTTTACTTTATTATTATACTAATTATTGGCAAAAATTGGATCAGATTCCTGTCTTTTTCATTCGAGTTATATGCCCTCACATTCCACTTCTATATTCTTTGCTCCTTTGGCGATGTGGACCATTTCGTATAGATGATTGGTTGAAGTGGGCATTAGTCAGTGTGGTTCAATTTGTAATTGGGAAGCGTTTCTATGTAGCAGCTGGTAGAGCCCTTCGAAATGGTTCAACCAACATGGATGTTTTAGTTGCACTAGGGACTTCAGCCTCATACTTCTACTCAGTTTGTGCACTACTGTATGGTGCGGCCACTGGATTCTGGTCTCCAACATACTTTGAAACTAGTTCCATGCTGATAACATTTGTACTGATGGGGAAGTATTTGGAGTGTCTTGCGAAGGGAAAGACATCAGATGCCATAAAGAAGTTAGTAGAACTTGCACCAGCAACAGCACTGCTGGTTGTCAAAGACAAAGGTATTTCCTCTCTTTCTTTTTTAAGGTATAGTTAGACTGATTCAAAATTTTTACATGAACCTATGAAAGATATTGAAACAAATGATGATTTTCTATCAAATTTTTTAATCAGTATCAAAACAATGCAAACAAAAAATAAGTCATTGAAGAATTAAGCATTTGTTTGGTTTTCTAGGTGGAAAGTGCATTGCAGAAAGGGAAATAGATGCCTTACTAATTCAGCCTGGTGATATATTAAAAGTTTTTCCTGGTACAAAAGTTCCTGCTGATGGTGTGGTTGTATGGGGTTCAAGTTATATTAATGAAAGTATGGTAACTGGTGAATCTGCACCTGTTTTGAAAGAGGATAATTCATTGGTTATTGGAGGTACAATAAATTTGCATGGTGCTCTTCAGATACAAGCTACCAAAGTTGGATCTGATGCAGTTTTGAACCAGATAATTAGTTTGGTTGAGACAGCCCAAATGTCCAAAGCTCCAATTCAGAAATTTGCAGATTTTGTAAGTGTCATTTTGTGAGTTTGAATGTATGTGCATTAATTTGACCCGCCTGATATTTATGGTAATACATTCCTTGCTTTTGTTTTGAGTTGGGGGAATGCAGTTCTTATGGACTAAGTAAACACACAAATTTCTAATCATGGCAAAGATATCTATTGAAATTATTTTTTCTTGTTGACTTGCTAATTTATATTCTTGTTTGAAATTTGTAGTTTTTGTCATCTTAATCTTTCTTAGCTTTATCTGTGAAGCTCTAATTTAATTTCTGTATGTTACTATACTTAGTTATGATTTTCCACCTGCCATGACATTAGTTTTGAATGAGAACATACAACCTGCTTAAGCCTGTCATATTTACTGTCTTGCTTGTTCCTACTTATAAATTTTTAGTCATATACTCCTTTTCTGATATAGCTTTCAGTTAGATCATACATTACTTGACATATAATCAAATAAGGGATGGCCATTTGCTTGAGCCTTTTTTTAGACTTAAATGTCAGCTGTTCTTTGTTTTGTTCTATTCCTCTGAATCTTTAAGTACACAGATCTGGGATGAATGGAAATAATGAGGGCATTCTAACTTCAGTTGGTCAAAATTATCACTGACTGATGTGATTAAGATTATGTGTTGTTCTTTGTATATATGCTCCACTATGTTCTTTCTTTTCCTTTTTTGCCCTTTTTCTTCAAGTCTGATATCTCTGATTTATGAGGTTTATATATGCAAGCTTATACTCAGGTTCCCTTCTTATCTTATGCATATCTTTGCGGCTTGCAGGTGGCAAGTATTTTTGTTCCTACAGTTGTTGCTATGGCTTTATTGACGTTATTGGGTTGGTAAGTTCACAAAGCTTATTTTTTTTTTTATGCTAGTGGTTTTGCTATACTTGAGCTGTTAAAGTTCCTATATCTTCTTTTTGGGTAAATGTTTTCCATTTCTGCTTGTAGGTATGTTGGTGGAACTATAGGAGCATACCCAGATGAATGGCTTCCAGAAAATGGCAATTACTTCGTTTTTGCCCTCATGTTTTCAATTTCAGTGGTGGTAATTGCATGTCCATGTGCTCTTGGCTTAGCAACGCCAACTGCTGTCATGGTTGCAACTGGAGTTGGTGCTAACAATGGTGTGCTAATAAAAGGAGGAGATGCTTTGGAAAGGGCTCAGAAGATCAAGTATGTCATATTTGATAAAACAGGCACTCTAACCCAGGGGAAAGCCACAGTTACTACTGCAAAGGTTTTCACTGGCATGGATCGTGGAGAATTCCTCAGATGGGTGGCTTCTGCAGAGGTAATTCCTTGTGTACTAACTAATGTCTGTGTGTATGTCTGCATTCAACTGTTTATCAACAGTGTGATGCCCATGTGTGCATTACCAAATTAGAGCTCATTTTGTTAGTGATGACCCATACTCTTCTCCAGTTTTTTTTGTTGTCTTATTTATGATTTCATAAATAAAATCATACAAGATATTTCAAAGGAGGCCTGCAATTTTTGGCTACAGGAAAAGAAAAAAGAGATTAAAGTAGAGATATATTGTTGTAACTTTGGGTGAATAATTTGGTATTAGAGCTGTTGCCTTATTTACTGTTTCCCATTTTCACATTATGTTTCATAGTAAGAGGTTAATGACTGATTCTTTTTCCCTTTTTGTTTGGTACATGGTATAGGCAAGCAGTGAACATCCATTGGCAAAAGCAATAGTGGAATATGCACGCCATTTCCATTTCTTTGATGAACCCTCTTCAACCAATGATGACCAAACCAACAGCAATAATTCCATAATCTCTGGGTGGCTTCTTGATGTCTCAGATTTCTCTGTTCTTCCAGGAAGAGGTGTCAAGTGCTTTATTGATGGAAAACGAGTTCTGGTGAGCTTATTGGCATGATAATTTGTAACTTTTCATATGCTAGAATCAGAATTATGTTTTGTTACTGCTAGGATACTCATCACAGGCACTACATTGAGCAGGTTGGTAATCGGAAGCTGATGACTGAAAGTGGAGTCCCCATTCCAACAATCGTAGAAAATTTTGTAGTAGAACTAGAAGAAAGTGCAAAGACAGGCATACTTGTTGCATTTGATGACAGCTTGATTGGTGTCTTGGGGCTTGCAGACCCCTTAAAGAGAGAAGCTGCTGTAGTCATAGAGGGCCTTCAGAAAATGGGTGTCACACCAATCATGGTGACAGGAGATAATTGGAGGACAGCTCGTGCTGTTGCTAATGAGGTTTGTGAAGATTTCTCTAATACTTGTCTACTGGACCCAATTTAGAAACTTCATGGAATTGCGCACACATAAAAAGAACAGATTTCAACTTGAGAACTGTTTCCTCTTGATGCTATTTCTGTTACACTATGACAATATTGGGATCAATCTTTAATTTTGACTAAATATTATTTCAAATATCTTGATAAGAAGTAGAATTTTGAGATTATGCTTTGGGAAACAGGTATAGTAGTGAATTTGTAGTTGATGGTGCATTTAGTAACCCACTTGAAAGTGTAGAGTTTCTCGGTCTCTTAACTTGAGCCTACAGTTAAATAACTATAGATTGATGGATTCTTCTTCTTTTTTTGCCATATTGATGAACCTTTTTTTGAACTGAAGTTCGGTGTTACTAGCTTGGCCTTGGTAACTATTATTGTATCATATGGTTGTTTACTGAAAATTATTTGTCAACTTAGGTATGTATTTGCAATCTGAAAGCAAACTCGGCTGAATTTTCCTTTGTGAAACAGTTTCAAATTTATGTTTTTCTGGGCTTTAGTATTTTTTTAAAAATGTAAATCACTCCTGGTCCTTGTGATATTGTTTGAAAGGTTATATGAGTGAAACTTAAAATACTTATTGCTGAGCAGGTTGGCATTCAAGACGTGAGGGCTGAAGTAATGCCAGCAGGGAAAGCTGATGTCATCTGCTCATTTCAGAAGGATGGAAGTATAGTTGCAATGGTGGGTGATGGTATCAATGACTCTCCTGCCCTAGCTGCTGCTGATGTTGGTATGGCAATTGGGGCTGGGACGGACATCGCTATAGAAGCTGCTGACTATGTCTTGATGAGGAATAATTTGGAGGATGTAATCACAGCTATCGATCTGTCAAGGAAAACTTTATCTCGCATTCGATTGAATTATATTTTTGCCATGGCATACAATGTGATTGCAATACCCATTGCTGCTGGTGTATTCTTTCCTTCCTTGGGGATCGTGTTGCCACCATGGGCAGCTGGTGCTTGCATGGCTCTCTCATCTGTAAGTGTTGTATGTTCATCTTTGCTTCTGAGAAGATATAAAAAACCTAGACTTACAACTATATTAGAAATAACTGTAGAATAGAAATTAAAAAAAAAAAAAAAAAAAGGAAAGTAAAAAAAAAAAAAGAAAAGGAAAGAAATAAATCTCTTGGTTAAGCTCAGTGGGAAGGAAATTGAAAATGGGGATACAGTGAGAGGGGAACTTGAAAATCCCAGTTTTGTATATTTTGTGTTTCTTTTTATACGTCGTGGGTTGTAATTTTACCATTCCATTCACTGTAAATGGCACTTTGCTGTATGATATTCTCATTGTTGTGCTTTTACATTTCTTTTCCCTTTCCAATGAAAACTGAAAAGGATTGTGTTCTCTCTTTCAGCAACGGACTGAAGTTAAATGACTCTAATTTTGGAAAATGTAGTATAATACTATTTTTAAAAATTAATTGAAAGGTTAGGGACTAATGGGTTGATCCACCAAATCTCTATAATCTCTCTTTGTATTTTCTAAAATTTCATGTTTTTGTGTTTATTGGCATTGATTTTTCTTTTTTCAAGGAAATGACTATACTGCATTTTAAATTGTGTTAACTCGAAAATAAGTAATTGCATTATATTTTCTTTAAATTGATTGTTCATTTCTTACAATTGTGAGCCTAAAAATATACCAACTAATTAATGGTGCTTTATATATCAAGCATTCATATCATAAGTATCTTCGGTTAGATTATTATTATTATTATTATTATTTTTAATGCATATCACATATGAACTGGGTCTTTTTTTTCTTGCCTAAATGCCAAAAAACAGTTGATAGATTTTTTTAATTGCTAATTAATGGATTTAAGTTATAAATGGATTTTCCTCTCAAAAAAAAAAAAAAAATTATAAATGGATTAATTAGTTATTTAGACCTATCAAGATTTATTTACTTAAAATTTATATGATCCAATAAAATTTAAATTTCAGTTGAGTGAGTTTTTTTTTATTTTGAGGGGTGGTAGAAAAAATTTTAGAAATATTTGGGGAGCGAAAATTCTTAATTGTTTAACTTTTTTAATAATGAATAATATATATTAAATAAATTTTCAAAATCTTGAGGCAACTGCCACTCAATATATATATATATATATATATATATATATATATATATAGTGGTATCCTCGAAGTAACTTGTGTGTCTTGAGGTTAAGTTTTCTTTTCAAGCAAGAACAAGAAAGCACCTTTTATACATTAAAAAATTACCTTTTGAATGCTAATCTAAAAAATTAAACCTTAGTTAATGAGATGAGCAACAAACTCACGCATATTAGTTTGAACTAAGTGCCTGTTTAGTTTGATTTTTCAGCGGTGGAACATCTAACCTCTAACTCTTAACATAAGACGTTTGATAAAAAAAAATATAATAATTACCAAGGACAATGGTTATATTTCCAACAGCTAATTTTTGAAATTATAACTAAAAGCTAAAATTTGTAGCTTTTGAATTTAAAAGTTAGCTTTTGTCAAAAAAAATATAATTAAAATTTAAAATAATTATGAAAATACTTACTATTAAATAACAAATATATACATCATTATTTTAATTTTTAAATATTTTAATATCTACATGCATTCACATAATTAAATATAAATTAATTAATATATGTAGTTATTTTTATTAATATATTTTATATGTAATATTAAATTATTAATTGCATATACTTAAAATTTATCATAATATATAAAATAATGTTCTTATTCGTCATTTTACAATATAATTCTAATTTCAACTGCTGAATTATCAAACATTCTATAATTATTTGTAATTGTTAATTGTGAACCAATAACCGCTCACAACTGACTTCTAACCACTGACCACTTACAGTTAATCGCTATCGGTAAATCAAACATGCCCCAAATCTCATTTGCACTATAAATTCAAGTGTAATAAATAGTATAGGATCTTATTAGGTTTTCTCAAAAAAATCCAAATGAACAAAATTAAATTTAAAAAGCATATTTTCAAATAAATAAATAAATATATTAAAATAATATTTATTTTAAAAAAATAAAAAAAATATATAATATTTATTTGAAAATATTATTTTTTTAATAAATATATACGATTCAGATTGATTTATTTTAAAAAGAAAATTGAAACCAAACTGTAAACTATATTTCACAAAAATTGTAAAATAATTTTTTTTTTTTTTTTGTCTAAAATCAAATTAAATTAAACTGTCTAATTCAGATTAGTTTGATTTAGTTTGACAGTTTATGTTGAACAGTGAACATCCCCACTCATAATGGCTTGGTTGAAAAAAAAATCAAAATTATTTAAACTTGAAATGATACAAATTTGAAATTAATTGACTCGATCATGTCTGACTCAATTGGTTTGCCACCTAGAGTTTGAAATGATAATTTACTATTGGCTTAGAAGGGGTCTTGGTGAGAATTAAAGGTGACAAACGGGTCGAGTAAGGCGGGTTCTCGTTGAGTCACTTCGAGTTTGGGTTATTTTGGGTTCCAGTCATTTTGGGCATCGTATTTTTTAGATAGGTCATTTCAAACTGCGGGTGAACCGAGTTATGTATCGGATTGACTCAAAAGAAAAATTTTGAGTAAATTTGGATTGATTTGCAGGCTTTGGGTCGGTTAAGTCACTAATTTTTTTTTAAAAATATTTTGAAAATAAAATTTTCATATGTAATTTTAAAAATATTAAAAAAAATAAGATAAGACTAATATATATATATATATATATATATATATATATTTGTCAAAGAATAAGACTAATATATATACGAAATTATAAATGTGCTAACTTTCATAGACTTGTTTATTCTTAAAATTGTTTTGCTAGGCCCAGGTATGACTTATCTTTAAATAACTTTATATTTTTAACTTGTATAAATAGTTAAAAAGTAATTTAAGAAAATAAAGTAATAAGTAAATTGAAGTTGATTTAGTGGTTATAAATTTATAAAATGTATCTTAGGTCATGTGTTGAATTCAAACTATTGTTTTTGTTTTATTTATTTTTTAATTTGAAGTTGTAAATATATATTTTTACACTTTTTTCTCTTATATATATATATATATATAGACACTCACACATATTATATATTCATATTTTTAAGAGTTATGAATCTAACAAAATATATATATATATATACTTTATGTTGAGTTCCATTTATTACTTACACTTCGTTTGTTTCACAGAAATTATTTTTCTAAAAAATATTTTTCGTATTTTCTGATATTTAGAACTCTTCGGAAAATTAGTCAATAAAAAATATTTTCCTAGTCAATAGAAAACTAAGTTATTTTTAAGGAAAATGATTTTTTTTTTTCAAAATGGGAAGTCATTTTTTAGATTTTGATAAAATTATTATAATGAAAGAAAAATATATAAATATAAATTTATTAATTCGTCAATTACCAATACTCATTGTCGGCGACCACTGATGACCACCGCCGCGACCATCGACAACCATCACTGGTCGCCGGTAACAATCAAATTTACTATTTTTATGTATTGTTTTCTCATATTTAATAATAAAATTTTAAAAATATAAAATTTTTATAAATTTAAAATTGTTTATAGTCTTATAAATTGAAAATTTTAATATTTTTTTACTATTTTTTAATATTGTTACCAAATAACAAAAAATTAGTTTTTTGAAAAATATTTTTAAAAAATAAATTATTTTTTCGAAACAATCGACGCTTTAATAATTAGTAATAATTATTGCAAGTAAATTTGTTTTCTATATTGAAAAGTGAGGACTTGATGTTAGCACTTAATAAATTAGTAATAATAATCAAATTTCAATTAAATGCATGAAAATATAAAATTTTAGTAGTAGTATGTGATATCCTAGATATTAGTTATTTGTAAGAACTTCTGAGGATGACTAAGATGATATAATTACGAGGATTAAGAAGAGGAGATAGTTAGGAGATTTATAGTTGTACTTTTATGTAAGTTTTGGGAAAAAGAAATGAGGATGAGAAGAATCCCTAACTAAGCGAACTACTAATACCAAGGATGGAGATTCGAGATGAAGCGAAAATAGGAGTTGTAATGGCTGAAATAAGGTTGGTGACAAAAGTGGAAACTTAGTGAGATAGAGCTATAGAGACGAGGCTAGATCCTAGAAATGAGGCAAAGTGTTACGAAGGGAAGTGATACGAGATAGATTGGAGATAATAGAAATGAAGAGAGACATGATATGAAGAGGAATATGTATAAGTTTACTGATAGAGAAGTTTAATTAGATTAGATGGATTCGATATGGAAGAAGATGAGCAGAGGACTAGATATTAATGAACAAACATATGGGTTTGGTTCAGCGAGACGAGTGAAATGAATGTGAGGATTCAACGAGACGAGGCTGTGGATGTCTATAGATTTACGAAGGGAATTGGGTAAGTCTAAGCTGAGTAGAACGAGGACGAGTTGTGGACTTGATGATAGTGCTTCGATACCTGTGTATATTACGAGGTGAACTAGTGGGTTCATACTTGTATAGTATAAGTTGATAGTGGAATTAGATATTTTTATGTTGTATTGGATAATGTGTGGTTAGGTTGGAAAGTTATCTACCACTGACAGTTTCTAAGACAATTAATGACAATTTCCCTTTCCAAGAAAAAATTACCTTTTCAATAATTTTTTTTTTACCAATGTGACTTGTTTTTTCCATAAATGACTGTTGACCAGGTTTATGTCATTTCATAACGTAAGCTATTATTACTTCTTCTCTATATAATACCTTAAGATTGTTCAATTTCTATTTTGAACGGTTACTTTCTCTTTCTAACAACTTAAGTTCTGGATTTTCTTTGAAATCTAGCAAAATTCAAATCCAAACGCAAAACTCTTTCATCAAGTCTTTTCTTTAAAAGAAATAGCCAATTGACAAATGAAACCCTAAACCTAAATGGTAGATGGTTCTTCCAGTTTTCTTATAAAAGCTCCAGGCGGGTCTAGATGATTGGTTTGTAGATTTGGTGAGCCCAAGAATGATGGATGTTGAGCCAAGGAAAGATTAGGGTGCTATTAAGATGAATCCTAAAGGGTTAGTTGATGTAGATTCTTTTGACTTCATTGGAGAAGCTAGTACCTTGGCTGAATGGTGAAAATTTTGTGAGGTAAAATTATGAAATGTAAAATTATGAAGTGTAAAGTTTATGGAATGCATGAATATGCCATGAAACTTCCTTATATGTTTTCGTTGAATTCCATTGCTTTGCTAATTTGAAAATGATCTTATTACTCTCATTAATATTGTTACCATCACCATCAGTGGGTAACTTATTGTAATTTCTATGAAATATCTTATGATTTCGTTGTAACGAGGCCATTTGGGTCGAAGCTTATGTATTTGTATTTAACGAGACCACTTAGGCTAAATCCTATGTTTGAAATAAAAAGCCTTTCTTAATAATGTTGTTTAATATATTTGATTTACATACTGACAGAATGCCTAACTAATGAGAGAAATCATTAGACCATGTGCACAAGTGACTTGACTGACCGAGTTTATAATCTAAGCCAGATGTATCCTTACAAGCATGCGAAGGTATTTTTAGGATAATGTAGAAGCCCTTGATAGTGACGAAAAGCACATGAGTTCGCTCATGAGTGCCTTCGATAGTTATGTTTATATCGTGATGGTATCATGATGCTACTTAATGCTGAGACTTATGGGTTAGCAATTCGTGCCACTATTAGATATCTGATAGTTACTGATGTGAGGCTCGTGGTAATGTGGTTATGATAAACCCGAGCTCACAAATGTATGTTTCTATCAAATTATTTGTATGAATTTCTTGATGCTTATTGTTTTCAACACCTATGAAAATCTCTTGATCTTACTGTTTTGAATCCATATAGGCCATTTGATGTTGTTTTCTCTTCAACATATAAATTCCTGTTAGCATTG
This sequence comes from Vernicia montana, assembly GCA_949750685.1. Classification (NCBI taxonomy): domain Eukaryota; kingdom Viridiplantae; phylum Streptophyta; class Magnoliopsida; order Malpighiales; family Euphorbiaceae; genus Vernicia; species Vernicia montana. Next base: position 52,644 of record CATKHJ010057041.1, read on the forward strand.
AGTTTTACTTATTGAATAAACTATTGATACTTTATGAAACCTCTATCAAGTATGCATTTCTACAATTTTATTGAGTTGACGGCTCATCATATCGTCTATGAATTTCAGGTGTTAGCGAAGAAGTTAGAAGGTGAAGTATATAATTCTTTGGTTATTCTTCTCAACCGAAGAGGCTCTAGCTATTAATAGTTAGGAGTTTAAGATTTTCTACGTAATAGTTTTGAAAGTCATAACTGCTGTTGCTCTATCTTAGAAAGCTCCATAAATTGTAAAGGAATTTATATATTGAAGCAATTTATATGAATAAAACGAAGGGGGTTTTATTTTATATTTAGATTTGGTTTATGATTTTATTCTTGTATGAGTTAAAGTTTGGCCCATTATGTGATTCGCTTGAGTCTTCGTATAGTCGAATATGATTGTATAAGTATGGATCTAGGATATAGAAGAGTTCTATGAGATTTTCGGTGGCCTTAAGCTTATCCATACCCTAAGACCATCGCGCCTCGGCAAAACGAGTAAGATGGAGTTAGGTCTGTCAGCGAGGACAAAAATGCAACTCGAAGTCGAGCGAGGATGAATAAGGAAGAATGATTAAGGGCGGAGTGTGACATAATCTAATAGATAATAAAAAATAAAAATTATAAAAAAATAAAAATATATCATCTATATTAAATTTAATAAAAATTTAAATTTAAATACAAAACCTAATTAACTTGAAATTAAATTTAAAATTTAAAAAATTTACTAAAATATATATTCAGCATAATTTTAGCAAAATTATTGTGGTTTTTTTTTTTTTTTTTCAAAATATTGTGGTTTGGTGGTTAAAGTAAACTTTAAATTATAAAGGTTATGGGTTATATTTTCAACATTGTATTTTTTTTAGTTATTATTTAACACTACATAATTTTCAAGTTTATAGATTAAATATAGATGTGTTTTTAAATTCGATTAGTGGTAAGGTGAGACTACTTTATGAGTAAACGTTAGAATTTAATACTTATATTAAATTTCTTCTCCCCAATACTCAAAATAATATTATAATTTTAAAATGCTCAAAACAATTTTATAATTTTGATGGGCACATTATTTGACTCAAAACATTTCTAAGTATTATAAATAAGAATAATAAATTATGCACACCAAGATATAATCTAATAGTAAATGCATATACAATTTGAACAATAGATCCATGTTCAAATCTTCTCCTCCAATACTAAAAAAAATAATAATAAATTATAAATTATAAACATATTCAATAAGATAATATAATTTCTATAAATTATACAATATATAAGAGATTTACAAAAACCAATTTAAATTAAATGTGTGAGAATATAAAATTTTAGTAATAATTTAGTAGATAATAGCATAATAAAAATTATAAAAAAATCTAAAATGTATATAATTAATTTTATACTAAATCTAATGAGATTTACATTTAAATATAAAACACAATTAACTTGAAATTAAATATAAAATTTTAGTTGAAAATATTTTAAAATATAAATATATTTTAGCATATAAACTTAGTAAAATTATTTAAGCAGCCATATAGATTTCAAATATTAGAGGTTTTATATTCTATTTATACCTTTAGCATTATATATATATATATATATATATATATATATATATATATATATATATAT